>CAUYLG010000589.1:0-38946 GCA_963573385.1 Cacajao melanocephalus
CGTTTATAAATTAGCGTATGTTGAACCAACCTTGCGTCCCTGGGATGAAGTCTACTTGATCGTGACAGGTAAGCTTTTTGATGTGCTGTTGCAGTCTGTTTGCCAGTATTTTATTGAAGATTTTTGCATCAGTGTTCATCATGGATATTGGCGTGAAGTTTTCTTTTTTAGTTGTGTCTCTGCCAGGTTTTGATATCAGGTTGATGTTGGTCTCATAAAATGAGTTAGGGAGGATTCCCTCTTTTTGTATTGTTTGGAATAGTTTCAGAAGGAATGGAACCAGTTCCTCTATGTAGGTCTGGTAGAATTCAGCTGTGAACTTGTCTGGGCCTGGACTTTTTTTGGTTGGTAAGCTATTAATTGCTGCCTCAACCTCAGACCTTGTTATTGGTCTATTCAGGGATTCAGTTTCTTCCTGGTTTATTCTTGGGAGGGTATAAGTGTCCAGGAGTTTATCCATTTCTTCCAGATTTACTGGTTTATGTGCATAGAGTTGTTTGTAGTAATCTGTGATGGTAATTTGTATTTCTGTGGAATCAGTGGTGAAATCCCCTTTATCATATTTTATTGCATCTATTCGATTCTTCTCTCTTTATTTATTAGTTTGGCTAGTGGTCTGTTTTGTTAATCTTTTCAAAAAACCAGCTCCTGGATTTATTTTTTGAAGGTTTTTTTGTGTCTCTGTCTCCTTCAGTTCTGCTCTGATCTTTGTTATTTCTTGCCTTCTGCTAGCTTTTGTGTTTTTGTTTGTTTTTTTTTATTTTGCTTATCTAGTTCTTTTCATTTTGATGATGGGGGTCGATTTTAGATCTTTCCTCGCTTCTCATGTGGGCATTTATTGCTGTACATTTCCCTCTAGACACTGCTTTAAATGTGTCCCAGAGATTCTGGTACATTGTGTCTTCATTCACATTGGTTTCTGAGAACATCTTTATTTCTGCCTTCATTTAATTGTTTATCCAGTCGTCATTCAAGAGCAAGTTGTTCAGTTTCCCTGTAGTTGTGCGGTTTTGAGTGAGTTTCTTAATCTGGAGTTCTAATTTGATTCATGCACTGTGGTCTGAGAAATTGTTATGATTTCTGTTCTTTTGCATTTGCTGAGGAGTGATTTACTTCCAATTATGTTGTCAGTTTTAGAGTAGGTGTGATGTGGTGCTGAGAAGAATGTCTATTCTGTGGATTTAGGGTGGAGAGTTCAGTAGATGCCTATGAGTTCCACTTGGTCCAGATATGCGTTCAAGTCCTAGGTATCCTTGTTAATTTTCTGTCTTGTTGATCTAATATTGACAGTAGGGTGTTAAAGTCTCTCACTATTATTGTGTGAGAGTCTAAGTCTCTTTGTAGGTCATTAAGAACTTGCTTTATATATCTGGGTGCTCCTGTCTTGGGTGCATATATATTTAGGATAGTTAGCTCTTCTTGTTGCATTGATCCTTTTACCATCATATAATGCCCTTCTTTGTCTCTTTTTATCTTTGTTGGTTCAAAGTCCATTTTATCAGAGACTAGGATTGTAACCCCTGCTTTTTTTTTTGCTCTCTATCTGCTTGGTAAATCTTCTTCCATCCCTTTGTTTTGAGTCTGTGTGTGTCTTTGCACGTGAGATGGGTCTCCTGAATACTACAGCACAGCAATGGATCTTGACTTTTTATCCAGTTTGCCAGTTTGTGTCTTTTGATTGGTGTATTTTGTCCATTTACATTTAACGTTAGTATTGTTATGTGTGAATTTCATCCTGCCATTTTTTTTTACTGGCTGGTTGTTTTGCCTGTTAGTTGCCGCAGTTTCTTCATTACATCATTGGTCTTTACAGTTTGGTGCATTTTTTGCAGTGGCTGGTACTGGTTGTTCCTTTCCATGTTTAGTGCTTCTTTCAGAAGCTTTTGTAAGGTAGGTCTGGTAGTGACAAAATCTCTCAGCAATTGCTTATCTGTAAAGGATTTTATTTCTCCTTCACTTATGAAGCTTAGTTTGGCCGGGTATGAGATTCTGGGTTGAAAGTTTTTTTCTTTAAAGATGTTGAATATTGGCCCCCACTCTCTTCTGGCTTGAAAGGTTTCTGCTGAGAGATCCACTGTGAATCTGATGGGCTTCCCTTTGTGAGTGACCAAACCTTTCTCTCTGGCTGCCCTTAGTATTTTTTCCTTCATTTCAACCCTGGTGAGTCTGACAGGTATGTGCCTTGTGGTTGCTCTTCTTGGTGAGTATCTTTGTGGTGGTCTCTGTGTTTCCTGGATTTGAATGTTGGCCTGCCTTGCTAGGCTGGCAAAGTTCTCCTGGATAATATCCTGAAGAGTGTTTTCCAGCTTGGATTCATTCTCCCTGTCATATTCAGGTACACCTATTAAACGTAGATTAGATCTTTTCACATAATCCCATATTTCTTGGAGGCTTTGTTCATTTATTTTCACTTTTCTATAATCTTACCTTCTCATTTTATGTCATTGAGTTGATCTTCAATCTCTGATGTCCTTTCTTCTGCTTGATCAGTTCAGCTATTGAAACTTGTGTATGCTTCGTGAAGTTCTTGTGCTGTCTTTTTCAGCTCCATCAAGTCATTTATGTTCTTCTCTAAGTTGGTTATTCTAGCTGGCATTTTGTCTAACCTTTTTTCAAGGTTTTTGGTTTGCTTGCATTGGGTTAGAACAGGTTCCTTTAGCTCGGAGAAGTTTATTATTACTCACTGTCTGAAGCCTGCGTCTGTGAATTGGTCAAACTCATTCTCTATCATGTTTTGTTCTCTTGCTGGTAAGGAGTTGTGATCCCTCGGAGGAGGAGAGACAGTCTGGTCTTTGATGATTTCATCCTTTTTGTGCTGGTTTCTTCCCATCTTCGTGGATTGATCTACCTTTGATCTTTGAAGTTGGTGATTTGAGATGGGGTCTCTGAGTCAACCTCCTTTCTGTTGATGTTGAAGCTATTTCTTTTTGTTTTTTGGTTTTCTTTCTAACAGGCCTCTGCTGTAGGACTGCTGGAGGTCCAGTCCAGACCTTTCTTGCCTGGGAATCACTGGTCGGGGCTGCAGCACAGCAAGTATTGCTGCCTGATCTTTCCTCTGGTAGCTTTGTCCCAGAAGGGTACCCGCCAGTTGTCAGCCAGACCTCTCTTTTATGTGGTGTCTTTTTGGTTATGCAGGGGTCAGGAGGTTGCTTGAGAAGGCAGTCTGTCCCTTGTCTGCCTGCAGGGGCACTCCTGGGCTGCCATGGGCTCAGTCCAGTTGTGTAAGCTTCCTCTGACTTTTGTTTACACAGGTAAGATCAGCTATGGCGATGCCCTTCCCCCCACCAAGCTGGGTCATCCTGAGTCGAGCTCAAACTGATGTGCTAGCTGTGAAACTTAAGCGAGAGGAATTCAGTTTACTGGTCTTTGTGGGGGTGGGACCTGCCAGGCCGTATTACCTGTCTCCCTGCTTTCAGCTCCCCCGCTTTCTAGGGAGTGGGGAGTTCTGTCCAACAGGCACTGTCAGCACTGGTTTAAAATGTCCACCTAAATCTGCGCTGACAACCCATGGCAGCAGCCAGAGCTACCGCTCCGATCTGTTAGTAACTCGTGGCGCTTTTCAGCCCGGTGCGGATCTCCTTGTCTGTGGGTTGCAGAAGCAATGGGAGAAGTGCAGTATCTGAACCGGAGTACCAGAGGGGAAGAGTCCCGGATCCTCTGTCCAACTGCGCTTCCCAGTGGGGCAGCGCCCCGCCCTGCCTCAGTTTGCTCTCCCTGGACTATACCCACTGTCCAACCAGTCCCTTTGAAATGAAGCTGGTACCTTGGTTGGAAATGCTGAAATCACTCGCCTTCTGCGTCACTCGCTGGGGACTGTGCTTCAGAGCTGTTCCTATTTGGCCATCATGGCAGAAATCCTGTGTTTTTGTAATGACACTATGATTTTTATTTCTTGTACTTCAATAATAGTGCCCCCAGAGGTCTCTCATAATGATTTTAAAGTGAGGGGTTGCTATCCATTAGTGCTGACAAAAACATTCTAGTAGGCAAAGAGCAGGGAATTTTGTCTTTTTTCAAGTGGTAGAAAGTAGCAGGGTCTGCTATACATAGTGAAGGTATTTTATGAAACTTCAGGGTGTGTATGTGTCTTCACTGAGTCCAGATAATTTCTTAATTGTGGGTTACCTTTAGAAAAAGTTTGAAAGCTAATGTTCTTTAAATATTTCAGTATTGGTTTTTATTTCATCAACTTTAGTGTCTTTTCTGGGGTAAGGTGGTAATGTAAATGGTTAGCTTAAATGAGAGTTGAATTGAAATAACTAGCCAAAATTAGAGGTTAGGAGTTAGGAACTAATAATACAGTGAGGGAGTGGGATAGTTCTGAGAACCCACTGCTTGGGTTATTTTGTCAGAGAGTAAATTTAGTTCATCATAAGAGTGAAATCAGGTGTGAGATTTAGCACCACTTATTGTTGCTATAGCTTTGAGTTAAAACATATTGTACCAATAAAATTGATTGGTTTATGATCATTTAATTAAAATGCCAAAGCACATTACAAAACAGTAAATATTCTCATTTATAAGTTTATTAAGCCATTGCCTAGTATTACATATTTTAAATATCAGCATATTCCTGGGCTCATACTCAGTAATATATTCATTAAAGTAAAATAGTTGTGTTTCATTTGAAAGAAATATGCAGTTTAAATTATATCATTGCTTTCTAAAGCAGAAATGTTAGTTATACTTTTAAATTATTTTCAGTGAAAGTAAATTTTTGTGTCCCTTTTTAAGTTTTTAATATATTGTGAGACATGTATTTCAAAAATGATGTGAGGGTCATGTTTATTTTGTAATATTCTCAATTTTCAGGGTTAGAATTTTAGTGCATATATGTTATGGTCATTCTACATAATTTAGAAAACTAAAGCAAAGGGCAGTATGTTTTATACCAATGACTGTTAAAATATAGCCGCTGTTAAAATGGAATTGTTAGCAGAGACAACTTTTAATGATTTAATCAAATGCTGGATTATTTTGATAATAATGCAAAGGATCATCAAAATATTTTTCCCAAGTAATTTTTTTAAGTAATGTCTACTTTCTGTATTGAAACTCAGTGTAGGTGAAAAATTGTACACTGTTTCTTTTAAAATCACCTTTTCTATGGTGGCCGAAAAATATAAACACTGGTACGTGATAAATAACTTAAAATTTTCTATAAATTTTTACCTATTTTGGTATATAGAATTGTATTTAGAATTGTTTGAGAAATCAGTCATGTATTAGGCTTAACCTTGATTACAAAATTGGGCAATAAACACAGGGTAAAACAAAACTGTAGGTCACTTAACAAGAACAGATACAGAAATCCTAAAAAAAAAAAAAAAAAGGATTTTAAAAAGGGGAAATCAGGCAGTTTATCAAAAAATAACGTAATGATTCTCAAATAGGATTTATTGCAGTAATACAGGGACATTTCAACAGTAGAAAACCAATTACTGTCATTTTACTTACTACATTAGCAGGTTAGAGAACAAAATCATAAAAATCATTTCAGTAGGTGCTGAAAATTGGGTGAAACTTAACACTAACTTTTGTTTTAAAAAGTGTGATTCAAGAAACAGAAGGTAAGTTCTTAATACAGTAGGTATACACACCTGAAACCTATGGCAGGCTTTATACGTAATGATGAAACATTGGAAGTATTATCATTAAAGTCAGGAACAAGACAGAGGGTTTTGCTGCCATTGCCGTCGTTTAATTGTGCCAGAGGTTCTAGCTAGAGCAATTGAAAAGAAAGAAATGTAAATATTGGAAGAGGAGAGAAAACATAGACATATCATATTTACATTTGATATGATTACCTACCTAGAAAATCTCAGTGAAGCAGCATGAAACTATTAATTCAATAAAGTGGCCTGATGGAAGCCCAACATAAAAAATAAGTGATTAGAAAATGAAATGGAAAGAGCCACAAATCCCCCAGATACTTTTATTTTTATTTTGAGACAGGGTCTCACTCTGTCACTCAGGCTGGAGTATAGTGATGTGATCATGGCTCACTGTAGCCTCTACCTCCTAGGCTCAAGAAATCCTTCCACCTCAGCCTCCTGAGTAGCTGGGACAACAGGTGTGGGCCACATGGCTGGCTAATTTTTAAAATTGTTTTGTAGTGATAGGGACTCACTGTGCTATCCAGGCTGGTCTCAAACTCCTAGGCTCAAGCAATCTTCCTGCCCTGGCCTCCCAAAGTGCTGCAGTTACAGGTGTGAGCTACCACACCAGCCCCCACCCCCAGTAGAGTGGACCTGATGAGTATATAAGATAATTATGGAAGAAAGGATTCCAAATTAATAGAATGCTGTATATTCATGAAGGAAACAGATGTAGATACAAATAATAACATGAATGAATCTTGAAAACAATGTTGAGCAAAAGCAGGATACCAAAGAATATATATTTAATGATTCCATTAACAACCCCAAAGTTAGGTAAACAGTATGTAAAAGAAATGTAAATATCTAATATACACCATTTTGCATTTCATCTATGTAACCAAAAACCACTTGAACCCCTAAAGCTATCGGAATTTTAAAAATTAAAGTCATTTTTCCATCTAGTAACACATTAATATTACGTGTATGTAAAAATCAGTTGAAATTATTGTCTGTATATACCTGAACTGTATATGTATCTAAATACAGAAAATATTATCTGAAAGGTACTAATGAAAGTATTAACAGTCGTTACCTCTGGAGGTGGGAGCAAAATAGACCATAAATTTTTAATCTTGTTTGAATTTTATATACTGAATATATGTAGTGTAATTTTTTTAAAAAAATTATCACTATCATGGGCTTTTGAAATGCTATTCTATCATAATATTAGAAAACTTAAAGTTAACATCCATATCTGAACACACAACTGTTTAGCTGATCATTGGGAAAGGACCCTTTTCCACAGTTTCTTTTAATCTAATGTATCTGTTTGTTTAACAGAAAGCATGTCAAAGACTACAGTGTTTTCTATTTTTAAAGATAATGTAATTTTAAAGTATGGGCTTTACCTTTTTCTTGTTTTAAATTTCTGTTAATTTGGGATTCCCAAATAAGCAACTCAAAATCTTTATTTAATTTGTAGTTTTACTTTTTGTCCAGGCCTATCAAACTCCAGAGAAGAGAGTGAATACTGGAGAAGAAAGGAGGAAAATGTCTGAGGTATAAAGACATCTGTCTGGTTATTTTAAAGCTTTGCAGAAATAATTTTTAAAAAGAAACAAAATCTTACTGTAAAGCCTCCAAACCTCACCTTATTTCTTTCAAATACCTGTAACTTTTTTTTAAAAAACCTCACTGAACATACCTCTGTCATTGGTGTACTAACTTTCCTGATGAAACTAGAAAAAGTAGGAATTATTATTGATAAAAATGTTCTTTTTTTATTTAAGGAAGCAGCAAGAAAGAGAAGGCTGGATTGTATTGAAAAAGAAAAGAAGCAAAAGGATCAGGTAGTTTTTTGGTCTTGTTTTTCTAACTTTGGCAAGTTGTAAGTAATATTAGGTCCAAGAGTTTTAAGAAGTTTGTCTTTAAAATTGTTACAGATTATTAGTTTAATGAAGGCTGAACAAATGAAAAGACAAGAAAAGGAAAAGGTAAGAGGATAATCTATTAAATATAATTTTTTCTTAAAGAATATACTGATTCTTAGTTTATTGCGAAGTGTATTACATGTATTTTTTATTAAGTACTTGAAATGGTATTTTGTTTATTTCTTTTCCCCAAAGTTGGACAGAATAAATAGGGCCAGGGAACAAGGATGGAGAAATGTACTAAGTGCTGGTGGAAGTGGTGAAGTCAAGGTAGGCATTTTATACCAATATGGTTATCCTACTGTTTTTCTCTCCAGTGTCACCTTGTGCTTTAAAATGCATGATGCATGTACCTGAGATTTTCTTTCTTTCTGTAGTGTACAGTTAATTTTTACCTAGAATTCTTCAACATTTATTATGAGTTCTTAGCTTTCCTGCATGTATCCGATATGTAACTTTATCAATAGTATTGATAACTAACTTATCAATAGTATTGATAACTATTATGTGACTACACTTAAAATTGCTTTAAAAGTTTTTTTGTGAAGACTATGATGATAATATTCCAGTCAGAGGAATTTTTAAAAATTATACACAGTTCGTGACACAGCATCCTAAAATCCTTCCTTAATTTCGTGTAGCCTTGAAGATGAAGTTCTCAGAAGACATTTCTTAATCTGATCCCTGCTGTCTCCCCAACTTCATCTTCATCCATTCCCTACCACACAGTTCATGCTCTGTTCATGCTGAAATGAAGATCGTATTTGTAGTTTCATTACTGCGTGTAGTCTGCTGAATCTCTTTGTCTTTGCACTTGTGTTTCCCTTTACTTAATGGCACTCCTCCATCCATTCTCACCCTCACCACCCACCTCTATCCATTTACCTAAATAACCACGTACCTCAATAAGTTAATCCAAGCATTCCCTCTGGGTAGAGCCACACTGTGTAACCTTGGGCACATTACTTAACTTTCCTGAGCTTTGGTTTCTTGATTGAAAAAAAAAAAAACAAAACCAGTTTTTTTCTGAGAATAGTGCCTGGAACTTGTCTGGCAAGGGCTTCTATAGTAATTTCCCTTTCCTTTCTTTGTTCTGCCAGTCTGAATCTTATACTTCCTCTTTTGCTCATGCAGCATCCTACACATATCTCCATCTGTAGTAGGTAGAATTCTAAGATGATCTCCAAGATTCTCGACCCCCAGTGTACACACCTTGTAGTATTCTGTTCCCTTGAGTGTGAGTGGTACCTGTAAATATTGGGGTGTAGGAGCTCACTTGATGAGGTTTTGTTATATGGCAAGTGGTGATGGATGGTCCCTCCCAGGATTACATTAACATATAAGACTCCTTCGTAGCAGGCTAGAAGGGGAAAAGAAATTAGAGAGAGACAATTCTCCTCACCTGGAAGACAGTAAACATTCTCGTGGCAAAATAGTAGAGATGACCTCTACAAGTGGTGGTCTCTGATGGGCAACTAGCAAGAAAACTGTGGTCCTAGTGATATAGCCACAAGGAAGTTAATTCTGTCAAGAACCAGTTAACTTGGAAGAGAGTCTCAGTTGAGGATTGTAGCCCTGGCTGACACCTTGGTTTCTGCCTAGTAAGATCCTGAGGAGGGGACTCAGCCAAATGCACCCAGACTCCTGAGCCAGGGGAACTGAGATTCTAAATAGGTATTGTTTTAAGCTGTTAGATTTGTGATAATTTATTATACAGCAATAGAAGATGAATGAATAATTTGTATCGCTGAATAAACTGTAAGTTAATACATCTTTATAAGTTTCAACCACCTATACCCATTAATCCTGATATTTAGATGTACAATAGATACTTGACAAATTGGATCGATTACAGTTCTTGTTTTTTCCCCAAAAGTTATAATTTGAATAAAAGTTTGCTTTGTTTTATCTGGACATACACATTCTACCCTGGATTTATAGATTTATTTTTCAGTCTTTTGAGATGCATAAGTTTTTTACATCATATTCATAATTCATTAGAGTAACTTTTTCCAAATTTGTGTTAATATAGATTATACAGTGTTTTTAGTAGTATAATTTTATCTTACCTTTAAGTAGAACTTACTACCTCCTGAATGGTCAGGAATGACTCAGAATCTGGTCCATTCTAAAATAACTAACCTCATATCTTATCTAATTGGAAAAAGAAAGCTTATCACATTGTAGGCCTTCAAGCATTGTTTTTATCAAGTTCATGATTAGCATTGAAGTTTTGATGATTTTTTCTTCTCCTATTGTACATACCTTTTATGTAATAAAATGCTTTTTCCTATGATGTCTAATGTAGCATTAGTCAGTTTTATTAATGTTGTTTGATAACTGAGACAATTCTCAACAGTTAGATACTGTGTGCTGAACAGATTTCTGTGTCACTTTATAAACTTCTGTAATGCTTTCGTTGAGGATTGATAAAACAATTTATTTTCCATGATTTAAAGGAAATTCTTGGTTTCTATATTTATTCCTCATAGAGTTTGAAATATTTTAACTTGTTAGGCTGTTTGATTTCTACATAGTTGATAAGGACATAGAGACTCAATATTATAAGAATAAAATTAAGGAGATCACCAAAATAAAGACAAAGCAAAACTAAAACTAGAGGAAGTATTTCAAAACTAATGCTGTTATTACATACTTCTAAATAAGAGACATTATTATTCACAGCATAAATATCCAGTGTAAATGTTTTTGATTATTTAGTATCTGCAAAATTTGCAACTTCTTTGTTTTATCTATTTTTAATGTGTCTTTTATGAATGTGTTTTTAGAAAAATGATGTAGTCCATATTTATGGTGATCATAATATGGAGGAGGTGTATCTTTTGTTTGAAAAGCTATTGGAATACCATTCGGCAGTAAAAGAATCGCCTGTTTATACATGGAGCAGCATGGATCAGTCTTAAAAACTTATGAGTGAAAGAGACCAGATAAAAGTACATATTTATTATTTCATTTATATGATATTATAGGAGAGGAGAGACAAATCCTACCTGTAGTGACAGAAAGCAGATCAGTGGTTGCTGGCAGAGGGAGCATTTACTGCAAAGGAACACAGGGAACTTTCTGGAGTAATGGATATGCTTTTGCTTGTGATAGTGGTTATGAGTGCCTACATTTATAAGAATTCATCAACCTTTGCTTATAATTGGTGAATTTTTATTGTATATAAATTATGTCTCAAACAAACATATTGCATCAGCATTCTAATATAGTATTTTCAACATTATTTTGAGTATGAGCATCTTTTGAGATGTTTACATGCTTTTGTTTTTGCTAAAAATAAATGGAACACTCAGTCACGTTAAAATGATCCTAGCATTGGACTAAACTCAAAAAGTAACCAATTTTGTAGGAAATCTGACCACCTTATAACAGAATTCTGATTCTTGACTTCAGATGTACATTTTGAGGATATATGTAAGGACCACCTTGATGGAGTTTTCTGTTCTAGCAATTTTCATCGCTTGTTATTTGAACATCTTTTATCAATTATATTTATCATGTACTGATTCCTTTTTAATCATGCTTGCTTATAAAATAGTGTGCAGCTTACAAGATATTAAAACAAATTTTATCTTACTGGGTTACACTGAAGTTTCTTTTATTGGATTCTGATATTTTTCTTTGTTTCTTTTATTATTATTTTGAGACAGGATCTCACTCTGTCACCCAGTGGTGGAATCATAGCTCACTGTAGTCTTGACTTCCTGAGCTCGGATGATCTTCCTATCTCAGCCTCCTGAGTAGCTGGGACTACAGATACATGCCACTGTGCCCAGCTAATTTTTTTTTGTATTTGTTGGCATGGAGTTTTGCCAAGTTGCCCAGGCTAGTCTCGAACTCCTGAGCTCAAGCAATCCACCTACCTTGGCCTCCCAGAGTGCTGGGATTACAGGCATGTGCCACCCGCGCCTGGCCTTTGTTTCTTTTTCTAATCAGACATTTTCCTTAAGATGTTATCACCTGGAAGTTTCCCCTTTTTCACTCTCAGTATTGTGTCTTCTGTTCTCATCACTTCGCATTCTCAGAAAATGGTTTTTTAAAAGACATCCACTCAGCCTTAGTTCAAATAAGTTGACCTTTGCATTTGAAGTTACTGATTTCCTTTTCTCAGTGAAATTCTTCTGCCGACTTCTGTAGCATTATACAGTTTTTATTTCATTTTACTCTTATCCTTTTCTGGCATCTCTATTTTTTTGCTATGAGTTTTCCATGTGGTTGAGTTCTTATGTCTCTGTGGTTGAGTCTTTAAGTCTTTTCCTTTATTCTTCGTCATTCCTACAGAGAATCCAGACTTCCTTCAGCATGTAGTTTTCATTGACTGGCTTTCTTTACTTCTAGGCTTCTTGGCTTGGTGTCAGGGCAGCAACATCCTTCTAATTAATTCCTCTGCCTTACTTTCTTATTTCTGCTTACCATGTGTAATATTGACTAACTGACCTTTCAAACATTTTTGGTATGCTACTGCTGTCAGAAACTTTTTAAATGCTTTCTATTGTTATTTATTATTTGAACACAAACACCCAGGGCTGATAGCATTTAGCTATATCAAGCATTTATAGCCAAACTTGATACCCTTATTTGCCTTCCTTCTGTTTGTAATCATACTTCTTTTCTCCTCCACCTTCCATACCTAAGTATATACTTATATGGCTTATTTTTACTTTAATGCCTTGGCTCATATTTACTCTCCTTACATTGCTATTGAGACCAGATTAAACAATATCTTTCCGCAAGGCCTTTTTTCTAAATAAGGATTTTACTGTTGATGTTTTTTTTTTACTGTTTTGTGAATTTGCTCATTACTTACTACTTGGGAATCTCTCTGTTATCACTTGTTCACCACAGAATTGAAAGTTTTTCTAATTTTGTGCTGGTTTTCCCAACTTATTTGGTAACTAAAGATAGATGTGACTTTTTGCCTCTTTTATATACATATAGAACATGTTTTAACAATGTTTAGACCTTCATATCTGCTTGGTGAGTTTAAGGATTTGGGGTATATTAAAAGCCATATGCAGATATTTTTTTAAATATAACTCTTGAGTGTTATATAAAAACAGGCTCTCCTTTACTTATAAGCTGTACATAAACTTAATGGAACAGAATTACATGAAATGGATATTGGAAGCTTGTTTCAAAACTTGTTAATTAAGACCAGATTTTTCCATATTTACATGAAATCAGTGACATTTTGCTGTTTCTGTTTGTCACATTAAATTATGCTTTATTGTCAGTTAGTATACTACTTTTTGGTTGTTAATAGTTATAAAAGGAAAACATTTTGCTTTAGGCTTTAGATTTCTTACTATGTTCATATTAAGTAATTACTTTTTTAAAGTCAAGCATTGCAATGTCCTCTTTGTTTTGAGACTAGTGCAGGCCTGTAAGGCCTTATGAGATAAACACGTGAGAGCTCTTTGTTTAATTCCTAGGCTCCTTTTTTTGGCAGTGGAGGGACTATAGCTCCATCAACTTTTTCTTCTCGAGGACAGTATGAACATTACCATGCCATTTTTGATCAAATGCAGCAACAAAGAGCAGAAGATAATGAAGCTAAATGGAAAAGAGAAATACATGGTCGAGCTCTTCCCGAAAGGTATGGCTATGTTCTGCAGAAGTTGCTTATGCTTTGCTTCTGAGATAGTAATGAAAGTCACTGTGCATATTTATCTACAGAGGAATTCTGCCTGGAGTTCGTCCAGGATTTCCTTATGGGGCTGCAGGTCATCACCATTTCCCTGATGCTGATGATATTAGAAAAACTTTGAAAAGATTGAAGGCGGTGTCTAAACAAGCCAATGCAAACAGGTTGGACTGTGATGATCCATGAATTCATCCTTGTGTGTAATTTTGTTGTTTGTCATATATAGCTTAGTACCTACACTTTGTGGATGTTTTCTCCATTGTTAACATATGATATTTTTTTGCGTCTTGGGTACAATAATTTTGCAAATTTGGCCCTTGATTACGTTGTGGAAAGCACCTAGCTCTCCAGTTCATCCTGATTTTTGTGTCTTATTTGTGTGTTTAGACTAAATATACTATTTAATGAAAATGTGTGATAATTTTCTGCCAACATAATTATAATGTTTCATCACCCACTTGCTTTAAATAAATCAGGATTTAATCTAAATCTAAACGGAACCACATTTGATGCAGAACCCCAGTGCATTGTTGTCTTCCTTTTCTGTATCACTTCAAAGCCTACTTTTCTCTTTGTTGTGTAAGCATTCTTTCTCTTCACATTCACCTCTGATGTATAACTCTGTGATCCTATTCATCATATTCTTTTCTTCCATTGAATTAATATCCTTTTATTAATCATTAATATTTCTTTTCTTCCATTTAATAATGGTAACTGTCAGTGACTGCAATTTGCATGGTTCTTTTTTTCTTTAGTATGTATACGTGTTTTCTTTGACATTCCTGTTTCTTCTATAAAATATTTTGGTGAGTTACTAAAGAACAGATAACATTTCATGAAAATTTAATCACATTGTCTTTTCCTTATATTGATTTTAAGGAGAATACTGTCAAGTTGTTATAAAAATCTTTGATTCCCTCCCTCCAATATAAAAGATGATAAATATGCACTTGAGCAGAGATAATTGAGGTAAATATAAGTTAACATTTATATAACATTATAAATTGTATATAGAAGCCTGAGCTATGAAGCTTCTCTTTTTTAAGAAAGGAAGGTTATAGACTTACACATATGCATATTTTTGATGAATGGTGAGACAAATTTTGTGAAGGCTTTTATTCTCCAGAATGATTGATCTTTCTAGTATATATATTTTTTAATTAGAAATCTTTATTTTAGAGCGATTTTGGGTTCACAGAAAAATGGAGTGGAAAGTACAGAGTTCCCATTACCCCTTCCTCACACATCACAACCTTTGTATCAACATCCTCATCTGAGTGGTGTTTGTTACAATCAAACATTGATCCATTATCACCCAAAGTCTATAGTTTACATTCACGTTTACTCTTGGTATTGTACATTCCATGGCTTTTGACAAATGTATAATTACGAGTATCCACCAGTGTATTATCATACAAAATAATGTCACTCCCTTAAAAATCCCCTGTGCTCCACCCCCCTCCAACCTCCCTCCCAACTCTTGGCAACCACTGATTGCTTTACTGCCTTCATAGTTTCACTTTTTCTAGAATATCTATACTTGGAATCATATAGTATATGGTCTTTCACAATGGCTTCTCTCACTAATACGCATTTAAAGTACCTCCATATATCTTCATAGTTTCACACTTTATTTCTTCTTAACACTAACTGATATCTCATTGTATCTGTGTACCATACTTTTTTTGTGTGTGTAATTTTTTTTTTTTTTTTTTGGAGGCAGGTTCTTGTTCTGTCACCCAGGCTGGAGTGCAGTGGCATGATCACGGCTCGCCTGCAGCCTTGACCTCTGGGTCTCAAGTGGCCCTCCCACCTCAGCCTCCTGAACAGTGGGGACTACAGGTGTTTTGTGGCCGATTTTTTAATTTTTTGTAGAAATGGGGTCTTGTTATGTTGCCCAGGCTGGTCTTGAACGCCTGGGCTCAAGCAGTCCTCCTGCATTGGCCTCCCAAAGTGCTGGGATTATAAGCATGAGACACCATGCACAGCCAGAATGGATATACCACACTTTATTCATTATCCTACTGAAGGATATCTTGGTTGCTTTTAAGTTATGGCAATTGTGAATAAAGCTTCTACAAGTATTGGTGTGTAGGTTTTTTTTGTGGTTGTAAGATTTTAAGTATTTAAACAGATGCCAAGAGGATGATTTCTGGATCATGTCTTAAGAGTATGTTTGATTTTGTAAGAAATCACCAAACTGTCTTCCAAAGTGGCTATACCATTATGCATTTCCTGCCAGCAGTGATTGAGAATTCCTGTTGCTCCACATCCTCTCCAGAATTTAGTGTTGTCAGTGTTTTAGATTTTGGCCATTTTAATCAGTGTGTAGTGGTATCTCCTTTTAATTACAATTCCCTAATGACATATTGAACATTTTTTCATATGCCTCATGCTATCTGTGTATCTTTCTTGATG
The DNA here is from genome assembly GCA_963573385.1 of Cacajao melanocephalus. Classification (NCBI taxonomy): domain Eukaryota; kingdom Metazoa; phylum Chordata; class Mammalia; order Primates; family Pitheciidae; genus Cacajao; species Cacajao melanocephalus. Next base: position 15,618 of record CAUYLG010000589.1, read on the forward strand.
AGTTGTCTGTTCAGGCCTTTTGCCCATTTTTTAATTCATTTTTACACTATGAGTTTTGAAAGTTCTTTGTATATTTCATATAACAGTCTTTTATCAGGTATGTCTTTTGCAGATGTTTTCTTTTTCTTTGTGACTTATCTTTCCATTCCCTTAATATTCTCTTTTGCAGAGCAGAATTTTTTTTATATATTAATGTAGTCTGGCATCAGTTGTTTCTTCCATGGATTGTGTCTCTGGTGTTATACATGAAAAGTTATCATCATACCCAAGTTCATTTTGGTTTTCTCCTATGTTTTCTCCTAGGAGTTTCGTAGTTTAATGTTTTGTCTTTGCGTCTGTGATCTGTTTGAGTTAATTTTTATGAAAGATGTAAGCTCTGTGTCTAGATTCATTTTGTTGCATGTGGATGCCCAGTTGTTCCACATCTCTTAAAAAGACTATATTTGCTCCTTGGAATTGCCTTTGCTCCTCTGTCAGTGATCGGTTGACAAAGGATTTTTATGTTGGTCTATTTCTGTGTTCTCTGTTCTACTGATTCATTTGTCTATTCTTTAACCAGTACCACACTGTTTTGATTATAGTAACTTTATATTAAGTCTTGAAATCAGGTAGTTTCAGTCCTCCATCTTTGTTCTTCAATAATGAGTTGGCTATTCTGGTTCTTTTGTCTTTCCACATAAGCTCTAGAATCAGTTTGTCCATATCTACAGACTAACGTGCTAGGATTTTGATTGGGATTGTGTTGAATCTGTAGGTCAGCTTGGGAAGAACTGACATCTTGACAATATTTGATCTTCCAATACTTCCTATTAGACCTGAAATATCTCTCCATTTATTTAGTTCTTTGATCTTTTTCATCAGAGTTTTGTAGTTTTCCTCATACCTGTGCATATTTTTAGATTTGTAGCTATGTATTACATTTTGGGGAGTGCTAAGTGTTTTTAATTTCAAATTCTGCTTATTCATTGCTTATATACAGGAAAGCAATTAACTTTTGTTTAGTAACCTATCCTGCAACTGTGCTATAATCACTTTTTCTAGGAGGGGTATTTTTGGCAATTCTTTTAAATTTTCTACATAGACGGTCATGTCATCTGCAAACAAAGACAGTTATATTTCTTCTTTTCCAGTCTGTACACCTGTGTTTTCTTTCCTTGTCTTATTGCATTAGTTAGAACTTACAATATGATGTTGAAAAGTAGTGCTGAGAAAGGACATCTTTGTCTTGTTCCCAGTCTTAGCCAGAAAGCTTCGGTTTCCATTAAATATAATGTTAGCTGTAGATTTTTTGTAGGTGTTCTTTATGAAATTGTGGAAGTTCCTCTCTAATTTAAGTTTTCCGAGATTTTTTAAAAATCGAAATGGTTGTTGGTTTTGTCAAATGCTTTTTTTTTTTTTTGCATGTATTGATATGATCATATGATTTTTCTTCTTTAGCTTATTGATATGATGAATTATGTTAATTGATTTTCAGATATTGAACCAGCTATATTTTATTATATTTTGTTACAAGAATAAAAATGCCCTTTTCTTTCATAGCTGGCAATCACTTGTAAGGAAATGATTTAATTACTATGTGTATAATGTTCTCATGATCTCTTTCTTAATAATACTCATTGTCTTAAATACACACTGTAATCTTTTCACTGACGTGGAGCAACAACTTTCTCTACTCCAAATTTAAACTATTGTCTTTGTTCTTCAGCGTTTGCTTTACTGAAAGGCATTTAATCTTTTTTTCTTCCTCTCTCAGATTCTTTTTTAATATTCTTTCTTTTGCTGAATTCAAGAATTTCTATTTTAAAAATACCAGCAGCTGTCTTCTTATTGTCCTTTCATATAGGGTTCTTAGTCAACTGTTTCTCTCCTTTTTGCTCAGTAAAAAAGAAAACCTGAAGGAAAATCACAAGAGGCGCTTTTTTTAAATTGTTTTTCTGATTGCTAAGTGATGTAGGTTAGTTTTAGAAAAATTGGAACATATAGGAGGAGGGTGTTAGGAAACAGGAAAGAAAATAATTCCAAATCCCTACAGAGGCAGTCACTGGTGAAGACTTTGGTTAATTTTCTTGCATACTTTTTTCCTTTTCTTTTTCCCTAGATAGTGGAAATCAAATCATACATACAAATTTGTATCTTTTTAAATTTAGTGTTATTATACACTTTTCCCATCTTAAAAATTGTTTTCAATTTTTTAATATATGCGTAAGATTCCAGTGCCTGAATGTACTATGATTTATTTAACAAATTCCCTAATATAACAAGTTCTTTGTAATCCTTCACCTTTTTGAACATTTTCTGCCACATTTTATTCTGTAAAATAGAATCTCATAAGGGCAATTATTTTGCTAAAGGATTTGGTCATCTATGTTCCTGATGAAGATTCTAGAAATATTACTAAAGTTTTTCTAGAAAAATGCCAGTTTATACTCAACCTAACAGTGTATGATAATGCCTGTTTTATTGCCCCCTGGCCAGTATTAATAACTTTTTAGGAGCCAAAGAACTTTTTAAATATAAAGTTTAAAATCAAAGTAGCATAGGAGATGAACTTTTCACTATGATTCTGCACTGTTTACACAATAGGATAATTGAGTGACTTGTCATGTGGAAGAGGAACTAGACACAAGGTGGAAATATAAAGACACTTTTCAGTCCAATATGAGGGCTGTTTAAAGGTTGGATCATCATGGGATTTAATGAATAGCTTCAAATTGAAAGTATTAACCAGAGGTTTAAATGACAGTGTGTCATGGGGTATTTAGATGGGAATATGGGAATGCTTTATTCAATGACTTGGACTAAATACCCAAGGTCTCTTCCCATCTGAATGATTCTTTTGTCTTGTACTGTTTAGTGATCACAGCATTATAGAACATTTTCTCTGCACACTGTCACAATTTTTGGTTATTATAATTTGTATGTCATTGTCATTCTTGGTTAGTTCCTTTATTTGATTCAAACTGAATCAGCAGACTGAAATCTGTAGTCATCTAAGACTCTTTTCAGATTCGCGTTTCTTCATAATCACCTATATTTGCCTGTTTCTTCTTTATGATATTATTTATTTTTCCTCTTCTTCTTTCTTTCTTTTTTTTTTTTTTTTTGAGATGGAGTTTCACGCTCTTATTGCCCAGGCTGGAGTACAAAAGTGCAATCTCAGCTCACCGCAACCTCCTGGGTTCAAGCAATTCTCCTGCCTCAGCCGAGATTACAGGCATGCACCACCACACCTGGCTAATTTTGTATTTTTAGTAGAGACGGGGTTTCTCCATGTTGATCTGGCTGGTTCAAACTCCCAACCTTAGTTGATCCACCTGCCTCAGCCTCCCAAAGTGCTGGGATTACAGGCGTGAGCCACTGTACCTGGCCTCCTCTTCCTTTCTTATCAGCAACTCTGACCAGTCTGACTTTGCCTATATCCAATGTCTTAATAACATACCTCTTCTATTACGCTTTTTAATATTAGAAGCTCCAGCCATGTATGGTTCAAATGGCTGAAGCCACTTTTTTAAAATTACGGAGTGCCTCCTAACATTTATGTTTTCAAAGTGCTTTTACTTTTCCCAAGTCCTTTTGTCTGTATTGCTTCATTTAATTTGGATAAAACTAACAACAATTTCATTCCATTACATAGACAGTATGCCCCTTAAGAGGAAGCTAAATGAACAAACCCTTCTACATCATTTTTTCATATCAATAATTCTTTACCACCCCATCTCTTCTGCCTAATACCATATTACTCATTTTTATTTCTCAGATTATCTGTTACCTTGAGTGCTACTTAGGTTTATGTTGTCTTCAGCTCCTAAAATATTCCATTTATAATTATCCTTCAAAAGTTTTAAGTTTTCTTTATCAGTAAAGAATTTGAACTGTGGATATGAGACATGAAGTTCCCAGCCAAATCTTGTTGCTTGTTCATGCATTTAAAATAAGAAAAGGAAAGAAAATAACTTACTCCCTTTTCCTCCCCTTCTCTTGTCAGGGTTAAAAAAGGAAAGTTTGTCTTAGAATAATTTTTTTTTTTTTGAGACGGAGTCTTGCTCTGTCACCCAGGCTGGAGTCATTGGCGCAATCTCTGCTCTCTGCAACCTCCACCTCCCGGGTTCAAGCAATTCTCCTGCCTCAGCCTCCAGAGTAGCTGGGACTACAGGTGTGTGCCACCATGCCCGGCTATTTTTGTATTTTTAGTAGAGACGGGGTTTCACCATATTGGCCAGGCTAGTCTCAAACTCCTGATCTGGTGATCCACCCGCCCCAGCCTCCCAAAGTGCTGGGATTACAGGCATGAGCCACTGTGCCTGGCCAGAATAATTATTTCTTGACAAAGAACACTACTGTTATCTCATTGTTTGATGCCCCTTATCCTCGTACATTATACTTTTTAGTCCATTTTAATGTCTTTATGTTTCCTATCCAGTTCCTGATTTCTTACTGTATTTGCATTTATATTATCATCCTCTTATCATTAATCCAGGTCATTGTTTTACTGATTTTAAGTAGTATAATTCTGGAACTCAAAAGAAGTACTCTAATTTTTGTAAAACAGAGCATGGTCACATGAATTCTTAATAGTGTTTAATGAAGAAGATTACTATCAGGAAGTAAATTGACTATTTAATCCTTATCCCCATGATCCCAGCACAAACATACAGTTTATGCCCGTAGTTTAGTACAGTTGTACTACTTCAGAGAGGACTAAGCATGTGAGTTATGGGCTATCTTTGGTGTATATGAAGTAGTAAATAATAATGCATATGAAAAATAAGGACACAGAGTTTGTAAGTTTTAAAACAGTCTAAGGAGTCATAAAATTTATTAAATTTTTTCCTTCATTCTATTAATATGTGTCACTCTGATTTTCATATGTTAAACCAACCTTGCCTCCCTGGAACTCTGTTTTATTCATCTTTATATCTTTTGACAGATATAATGTGGCAAATAGTTGACATTCAATATTTGTTTAATAAATGAGAGAAAAAAGAAATAGTGTTAAACAAAATCACTGTAGTTACTAAGTTTGTATTTGAAAGCAGCCAGTAATGTAAACCTGCTTATTTAAGGCAGCTTAGGAAGCGACTGTTCAATGAAACAAAATTTATAAATCAGATAAATACATAGAGCAAGTAGTATTATGTATGCATAAATGGTATGAAAATCTATAAATGAAAGCTGTGTTACGTATTACCAGGTTCTTAGTAAAATAATTCTGTGCAGCCACTGTTTAACGTATGCCAATTGGAAGTTCAAGCCAACAATCACTGGACACAGAAAGTGTCTTAAGATGGGAAGTCAAACATGCTTTACTTTTGTAAAAGAGAAGGAAGTTGATACAATCAGGATATACAGCAGAGTGATCGGCTATCTTGTCTGATTGCAGATGGTGGTTTAAGCTTCCAGGACCCCCCAAAAGAGCCTTGTCAGTAACCATAGAGTTTCAGATAACATGTCTAAGCATCATACCTGAAGGTTTATCTGCCTTCCTCAGGCCTAGCCTTACATAGATGGGGCTATTGCAGAGCAGAATACAGCCTTACCTTGATAAATGCAGGCAATAATGTGCATTCCAACCAGATATACCTTATTAATCTTATGCCAGAGCATTACACCTGAAGGTTTATCTGCCTTCCTCAAGCTCAGCCTTGCATAGATGGGGCTATGACGGAACAGGGTACAGTCCTACTTTGATATACACAGGAAATAAGTTGCATTCTGACCAGATACACCTTATTAATCTCATGTCAGAACATCACATTTGAACATCACATTCATCTGTCTTCCCCAGTCCTAGCCTTATGTAAATGGGCTATAGCAAACCAGGATATAGCCTTACTTTGATACCTACAGGAGGTAAACTGCATTCAGAACAGATATACCTTATTAATCTCAGAATTTTCCAGTGGGTAATAGGACTGCTCGAGGACAGCGCAGCTACACTACAGAGGCATGAACAAATTTATCATTCATTGTGTTCATCTACTTAAGCCAACATGGCACGGGTGAAGTGCATTTCTGAATTTAGTGATGTGAAACTAGATTAAGATTTAGCTACCCAGGCGCACCTGAGAGCAATAGTAATAGGCCTTTAAACGAGCTACAGAGATGATCTAATTCTAGAAAATTCCTATGATGGAAATTTCATTAGAATCTTTTTTTTAAAGTACTACATGAGGTAAATGAACCTTTGATCACTGTCATTCATAGTTATGTGATGGAATAGATTTTTACTTTTTACAGCTTCAGTTTATATTTAAAATATTTTTATGTTTCAGTTAGTAGTCATTGCCAAAAAATGTAAAAGAAGCAGTTATTTGGTATATGAATATCAGAAATGCTTAAATCTTACTAGGAGACTGAGATTTATTTCATGTAATTTGCAGGACATGATTTAGTTATGGTCCCAGAGAAAGCCTATATAGGAAGTTTGTGTGCCTTACTAGCCAAGATACAGGTAGAAGCAGAGCCAACAACTTGTTCATCTTTATTCTTCACCTCCAAAATTAACTGCAATTGAGAACATGCTTTGAGTTCTCTGATTATTGGGACTAGGTTTTATTTATCTTTGTATCTTCCATACTTAGCATGGTATCTAACACAGTATATAGTAGATGCTTAGTCAGTGTTTGTTATTTATACCTTTTCTTTGTAGTCTAAGATCAGCATGTTTACATTCTTGTATAATTGTCAGAGAAAGACACAAAAGTAAAATAGGAAAAGATTAAAACGAATAACTCTTTTTAATCTTTTCCCTAACCTATCAATTTTACTTTTTTATACTTGTGATATTTAGGGAATTCAAACATAGCTTTTTACTATATTTTTGAAAATTCACACTTAAGTAAAGCTTTTGTTCCTTTTGTTCATTTTTTAAATTGCTGCTATACCGCTTTTATTTGACTTGGCTACTGAGATTCTTACTATGTTTGATACAGAGTTCTGAAATAAACTTGGAAACCTCTCAGATTCTTCTATAATTAAGTGTAGTCTAAAATAACTTCATATGTTTAAATAAATAGAATAGATCAAATAAACGTAAAAGGAACCATCTTGTGAAGATTTAGAGTAGAATTATAGATTTTGCTTGTATTTAAAATAATAAAGAATGTGATTTAGGTAGTAGATGTTCATATAGATGTAGTGATTTCTTCATCGCAGAGAAAGTGTTTATTTCATCCACCTTCATATTCTGAAATGGAAAAAAATATTTGGGATAAATGTACTTTTTAACTTTGTAGAATATTTTATGTTCAGGATGGCTGACTTTGTGATTTGTCCAAATTAGGCAAAAAGGGCAGCTAGCTGCAGAAAGAGCTAAACAAGTAGAAGAGTTCCTGCAGCGGAAACGGGAAGCTATGCAGAATAAAGCTCGAGCCGAAGGACACATGGTATGGTTTTTGTTTGTTTGTTTGTTTCTGAGATTTTGAATGTATTAGTATTCCAAGCCAAGGTCTGAAATAAGGTAAGTAAGTAAAAAGAGTGACAATCTGGGCATAGTAAGAGGCGGTAAAGACACTCAGAAGTCATTTGCAGAGTGTAAAATTGTGGTATCTTAACTCGCTTACCTTCTCTTCTGCTATCTTTTATACCAGGGTGGAATTCTCTTGTTGCTTTGGTTAATTGGGAGTAATTTCATACCAGTATCCTTCCTTTAAAAGAGTAGAAATGGGTATAGCAACCCAGATATTCTTATTAAAGAAATAAATTCTTAGATTGCTGTGTGTTTATTTTTTCCCCAATATGCTTTTGGTTTTGCATACTTTTAAAAATTTTAGAAGAAAAATGGGAAATAAGTATTTGGGTAAGTATATATGTAAACTATGCATTTTCTCAAAAGCAAATTAGAAATAGAATTAAAGTCTCCAGTTATGTCAATTAACTACATTAAGTCATGTATCCAAGAAAACCTTAAGTTTTTAGATAATCATTTCAGTCGTTGAAACTCTTTTTTTCTCTTTGGTGTTTCACAGGATTTGAGATAGTTAAAATTCTTCATCGTTTTGACTTGTAGAGGGTGCACAAATGCCTTTTAACATTTTGTCTGCAGAAAAACTGATGATTATTTCTGTCGGCTCAGCACCGTATGAAGCATCACACTCATATAGGAAATAGGTTAATTAGATGGTAATATATTTTAATTAGACTTATTACATATCTGTTGTAAGTTCGTAAGTGGTATCTTTGTGAGCTAATGTAGTTCAATATAGTATATTTTTTCTTTGAAACAGTGTCATAGAAACATAGTTAAATTTTTTAATTGTTACCCTTATATTGTTAACACAGATACTTCAATTTGTTTTTCACCATCAGAATTAATCTGTATTTGTATCTTTCCCCGAGATAGTAGATGAGAACTGCCAGTCGTTTCCTTGGCCCATATCACCCATGTTAATAGCAGCTGGAATTTTGGTTACAAATTTTTACTTAAAATATTCTTAAAAAAGTAGACTTACCAAAATTTACTAATTTCTTTTCTCAACATTATTCCTTATGTCTTACTATTCCCCCCCTCAGTTTAGTTTTTTTCATGCTGGAGAATTCTTCTGGTAATTCTTTTGGAGAGAAACTTTCCAAGATTTGTTGGAAAATGTTCTTACTTTGTCCTCATACTTGCGCGATAATTTGTAGTGATGGTCTTCTGGTGAATTTGATTAGCATTTGTATGTCTGAAAAAGTATTTTGCTTTTGTTTTTTGACAAATATTTTGGCTGGATATTGTATTATACCCTGAAACCTTTTACCTCTGGCTTGCCCTACTTCTGACAAAAACTCTGCATTCATTCTTATCTTTTTCCTCTGTATGTAATGTATCTTTTTTTCCTACTTAAATTTTTTTTTATTATTTCTGGAATCAATTTGATTATGATGTAGTTTGTGTAAGTTTTTTTTGTTTTTTTTTTTTTTTGAGAAATAGTCTAACTGTATCACCCACACTGGAGTACAGTGGCATGGTCTTGGCTCAGTGCAGCCTCCACCTCCCCAGCTCAAGCAATTCTCATGCCTCATTGCCTTGGCCTCACGAGTAGCTGGGATTACAGGTGTGTACCACCAGGCCCATCTAATTTTTGTATTTATTTAGTAAAGATGGTTTCACCATGTTGGCCGGGCTGGTCTTGAACTGCAGACCTCAGGTCATCCATCAGCCTTGGCTTCCAGAAGTACTGTGATTACAGACATGAGCTACTGCACCCTGCCTTGTGTAATTTTCTTTGTGTTTATTTTGTATAGGGGTTCATTGAGCTTCTCAGATCTGTGGGTTTATAATTTTCATCAAATCTGGAAAATTTTCATCTATTATTTCTTTTTTTTTCTTTTTTTTAATGCAGAGTTTCACTCTTGTTGCCCAGGCTGGATTGCAGTGGCGTAGTTTGGGCTCACTGCTACCTCCGCCTCCCGGGTTCAAGTGATTCTCCTGCCTCAGCCTCCTGAGTAGCTGGGATTACAGATGTCCGTCACCACGCTGGGCTAATATTTTGTATTTTTAGTAGAGTTGGGGTTTCACCATGTTGGCCAGGCTGGTCTGGAACTCTTGACCGCAGGTGATCCACCCGCCTTGGCTTCCCAAAGTGCTGGGATTACAGGTGTGAGCCACCATGCCCGGCCCATTCTTCAAAAAAATGTTTCTGTTTGCCTCTCTCCCTCTTCTAGGACTCTGGTACATATATATTAGGCCACTTTGTACACTACCAACAATTTACTAATGATGATCTTTATTTTGTTCAGTCTTTTTTTTCCTCTGTGTGTTTCATTTTGGATTGTTCTATTGCTGTGTCTTCAACTGCATTAATCTTTTCTTCTGCTGTGTCTAATCTGTTAATTCTCTACAGGCATTATATGTTTTCCATCTCAGAGATTATTTTCTGTTTGTTTGTTTTTTGAGACAGAGTTTTCGCTCTTGTTGCCCAGGCTGAAGTGCGGAGACGTGATCTTGGCTCACTGCAACCTCTGCTTCCTGGGTTCCCATTGTTTACTGCCTCAGCCTCCTGAGTAGCTGGGATTACAGGCATGTGCCACCACACCCAGCTAATTTTTTTGTATTTTTTAGTAGAGATGGAGTTTCACCATGTTGGCCAGGCTGGTCTCAAATTTCTAACCTTAGGTAATCTGCCTGCCTTCGCCTCCCAAAGTACTGGGATTACAGATATGAACCACTGTGCCCCACCAGAGATTGTATTTTTTATGTTAAAGTTGGGTTGGATTGTTTTTATACCTTCCATGTACCTCTCCGTAATACTTATGCTTTTCTTCATTTTCTTGAACATATAGAATATAATTATAATAGCTGTTTTCATGTCCTTATCTGTTAATTCTGCCATCTTTGTCATTTCTGAGTCTCTGTTGATTGATTTTTTCCCTCATTAGGGTCATATTTTCTTCTTTACCTGTCTGGTAATTTGTAGTTAGATACCAGGCATTGTGTATTTTATGTTGCAGTTTTTTATATTCTTTAAATATTTGTGGACTTTTTTCTGGGATTGCAGTTATGTTACTTGGAAAGTGTCTGAGTCTTTAAAGGTTTGCTTCTAAGCTTTGCTAGGTCGGTACAGAAAAATCTTTAGTCAAGTGCTAATTTGGCCTCACTGCTATAGCAGCATTCTTTTCAATGCCCAGTACTTTATTGGTTTGGAGGTCTTTTCAGTTTGGCCCTTGGAAACATGAGACATTTGCAGCCTTGATTGAACCTCAGGTATTATTGACAATATGCTATCTGTCATTCAGCAGAAAGCTCTAGGGTTCCTCTTTAGATCTTAAGCACACTTCCCCGTACAGCTCTTTCTTCTTTGCAATTATGTCCTGCAAATTCTAGTGTTCTTCAGTTTTCCAAGGTCTGAATACTGTTTCCTCAATTTGAGAGGCTGCCACGCTCTGTTTGGTTATCTTCTCTCTGTGCTGCAGCCAGGAAAGCCTTGCCAGTCGGTAGGGTGGTCAGCTGTTGGGTTTACCACCTTTGTTTCCCTCCTCTCCAAGCTCACTGTCCTGTGCTCTGTTGTTTGAAAACCATTGCGTATGTTTTGTTCAAACTTGTAGTTGTTTAAGATGAAAGGGTAGATCTGTTACTTCATCATGGCTGCAAGTGAGCCTTGAATGATAATTTGGCTGAATAAAGAAATATAAGTTTGAAGTTTATTTTCCATAGCACTTTGAAGATTCTGCTTTGTTATCTTCTTACTTACATTGTTGCTAATGAGACATGTGATGTTCTGGATCTTGTTCTTTTATCGAGAATTCTCTTTCCTTTCTCATAACTCTTAGGACTATTTTTCTATCCTTGACATTCTGAATTTCACTTGAACATTTCTTTTTTTTTTTCTTCTTGGCTTAAGTTCCCACTGAATGCTTTCAATGTGAGTACTTATCTTCAGTTCTAGGGACATTTGCAATTATAAGTTCTTCAAATATTGCTTCTACATTTTCTCCTCAAGAGAGCTCTTACTAGACTGATATATTGGAACCTCTGTATGTAATGTTCTTTAAATAAATCTTTTTTCCCTTTTTACTGTGTTGTGGAAGGATTCCTAGGCCTGATGTTCTAGCTCACTGGAATATATTCTTTAGTTTTGTCTAGTCTGCCATTCAGTACATTTAATGAGTTTCTTTTTATTTCACAAATTTTTGTTTTAGTTTCCATGAATTCTACTTACTTTTCCCATAAAATTCTTACGTTTTCATTTCCCTGGTAGTACTATAATTGTAAATTCTTGTTCTTAGGGTGCTGTTGACTATGTTACTTTGGTTTCTTCCATTTTAAAGTTTGTTAGTTATTTCATAGTCTTGGTACACTTCAAATGTTCAGCACCCTTGCTAGTGTGTTCGTGTTTGGGAGTGTGAATTTTACTGTTCGTTGTCTTTGTTTGAGTGACTCCATGGGAGGATAGCAGTGTGCTAGTGCCATGATCGGTTCTCTGCAGTTTTCAGTGAAAGTAAAGGTTGGGTGGGACATACTGATGATATTCGCTCACTGCAGGTGCCTTGATAGCTTATTTTCTGGGCTTTAGAGACTCTGATTCTTCCTAGGTTTCACCCAGAGCATTGGCCTGTCCTTTCATTCTAAGCTCTCTTTTTCCGCTCTGTTTCAAAGTTACTGGCACTACTTGCTTGGTTGTGGAGATGGATAGCGTACTGGAGGTAACCCTTTTACTGTAACCACTGTTGTCTCCTATTAGACCTTCTCATGCTCTTCGCTTCCAATATGTCTTAAAGCATGCTTTATGTTAATCACACCTTCTGTGGTAGCACTCTTTCTGACATGTTTTTGCTTGTGTAAATTCACACTTTAAGCTGATTTTGTCTACTTCTCTGGTCTCTAGATTCCTTTTAGTCTTAGGACTACCAGGAGTTTTGTTTTTGAATGCTGCTATGTGTTACTTAAAATAATGTTTCTGTACTAAGATTTGACAGGAATGAAAGCAGTAGTGTTCACTTTGACCTCTTGTAATCAGTATTTTCCATTTTATTGTTATACTCTCATTTTTTAAAAACATGCTTTCTAGAGCAGATGTTAGTTTTGAGAATGACTTTTGTATGGTTTTCTGAGACTCATTCTACTATATCGAATTCCTTCATTCCTTAGATGACATAAAACTTTGCCTTAGAAAGATGTGGCTAAAAATGAAGAATTTGTATTTTCTAGTGTACTTGGGTGTATACATCATATATTACTTATTTTATTGATTCACTAAATTAATAAGGCAGTTTATTAAATACTGGGAATAGTAAGTATATAAAACTTACTCAGAAATAGCATGTTTCTACAGTAATTTATAATCTAATGTTGGACAAGAATATCTACGCTCATCATGAGGCAGAGATTAGAAGTGAGTGCTACGGTTAACTCTAGGCAGGATAAGAGGCCTCACAGATTTTAAGTTCTAAGTTGGAACTTTTTTATGATAAGGCAGAGGTGCTATTTTTAATTTGCCTCTCTGTGTTAGTTTTGTATTCTGTGTAACAAGTTACCATAAACTTAGTGGCTTAAAGCAACAGAAATTTATTATTCACACTTTCTGTGGGTTAAGAGTCTGGCAGGTGCTAGCTGGGTATTCTGCTCATGGTCTCATAAGGTTGAAATTAAGGTGTTGGTCAGCTCTATTACCATCTAGAGGCTCAGCTAAAGCAAGATCTTCTTCCCTGTCCCCCTCAGGGTACTGGCAGAATCTACTTCCTTGTTGTTATGAAGCTGAGGTCTCCATTATCTAGCTAGATTTTGGCCTGGAACCACTCTTAACTCTGAGAGACCACTCTTAGTCGCTTGCCAGATGGCCTCCTCAGCAGTAGACAACCTACTGTGCTTCAAATCCCTCTCATGCTTCAAACTCAAAAAGCCAGAGAAAACTATGATTTTAAAAGGCTCGGGTGATTAGGTAAGACCCACCAGATAATCTCTTTATGTTAACATCAGTCATTGCATTTAACACAAAATCTATCATATTCATGGTCCTGGGGATTATGCAGGGTTGACCAAATGGAATGCAGAGAGATAACAAAAAAACCTTGGAATTTTCCTTAGAATTCTGCCTGCCACATTCCCTTTGCTTATAATTTTAGAGCCTACATCTAGGGACAGTAGATTAGACTAAGTAGAGGAGCTACTCTTTTTTTTTTTTTTTTAATACTCTTTCTTTTCTTTCTTTTTTTTTTCTTCTTCTCCTTTTCTTTCTTTTCTTTTCTCTTTCTTTCTTTCTTTCCTTTCTTTCTTTCCTATCTTTCTTTCCTTTCTACAGGGACTCACTCTGACTGGAGTGCAGTGGCGCGATCTCAGCTGATTCTTCCACCTCAGCCTTACATGTAGCTGGGACTACAGGCTTGCACCACCATGCCTAGCTAATTTTTTTTTTTTTAAGTAGAGATGGGGTTTCACCATGTTGCCCAGGCTGGTCTCAAACTCCTGGACTCAAGCAATCCACCCTCCTTGACCTCCCTAAGTGCTGGGATGAGCCACCCAGGTGTGAGCCACCATGCCCAGCAAATAGACTTTGTTTTTTATAGCAGTTTTAGGTTTGCAGCAAAATTGAGTGGAAAAGTACAACGATTTTCTGTATACCTCATGCCCTCAGACATGGCGTAGCCTCCCTCATTATCACCACCCTACCAGAGCAATACATTTGTTACAATTGATGAACCTGCATTGACACATCATCATTCAAAGTCCATAGTTTACATTAGGGTCCACTCTTGGTGCTAACATTCTGTGGATTTAAACAAATATAGAATGGTATTTATCCACCGTTATAATGTCATACACTGTAACATTATTTCTCTGTCCTAAGAGGAGCTACTTTTATGTGCTGTCTTTAGCAACATGCTTCATATTAGAACACAGTAACCCAGGTTACCATACGAGAGCCTTTTTTTATAATTGGTTTTATTGAGATATAATTTAAATGCAATAAAATTCTAAGTGTATATCTCAGTGGGTATTGACAAATGTATATAGTTGTGTAGCCACCACTATCATCATACATAAACTGTTCTATCGCCCCCCCTAAAACATTCCTCATGCCCCTTTGAAGTCAGTCCCCTCCTCACCACCATCAGCCATAGGCAACCGCTGATCTGTTTCCTGTTACTATAGTTTGTTCTCTGTAGAATTTAATATAAAATTATGAATCATACAATATATAGTTTTCTTGTGATGAGTATATCACTAGTTAGTTGTTTTTTTATTCTGAAGTCATATTCCTTTGTATGAATGTACCACATTTTGTTCATTTTCTCTGTTGATGAACATTTGTGTTGTTTCCAGAATAGATGCTTTTAAAGCTCATTAGAGTTATATGATTGTTAAATTCACTTATTTATATACATACTTACATAATTGGCTAGCCTGTCTTCGCTGTGGTGCCCTGTTTTCTGAGTTAGCATATCCCTCCTCATTATGTGTAACTGAGCTAGTGACTGTTATTACACTTAGGCTTCTGAACACTGCTGGAGAAAATTAAAGCTGTGATGATTAATATTGTCTGTTTCTCTGGTTGCAGCCATTTCCTTCTCTTCTGTGCCATACCATCTCTTTACTTTTGGGACTTATTCCATCACTGCTCTACTTAAGAAAGTTCTCTTCAACTTTCCTTCTTTACTGGTACTTTCCTGTAGCATATACGTACACACACACACACACACACACACACACACACACACACACATGCATTCAAATTTCTCACATCATTAACTCTGCATACTTCTGTAGTTACCATCCTATCTCCTTCCTCTTCTTCATAGCCAGACTCTTTAAATGAATGAAACATCTGCAGTCTCTCATTTCTTATCTACTATTCAGTTTTCAATTTATTGTTAATAGTTTATCATCATATGAAAGAAGTACTTGAATGGAATGTGTATTCTGCTGTTGTTGGGTGGAATGTTAGTTTCATTAGATCCAGTTAGGGGATGTTTCATTCTTCTTGATCCATACTGACAGCCTGCCTACATTCTATTTGATACTAAGGAAGTCTTCAAATATAATTGTGGATTTGTCTTTTTCTCCTTTTAATTCTGTCAGTTTTTTCCTTTGTTTTATTTTGCAGTGTAGCAAGTTATCACAGTTTAGCAGTTTATCTCACAGTTTCTGTGGATTAGGAGTCTGGGCACAGCTTAGCCAAGTCCTTTACTTAGGGCCTCACGAGGCGTACTCTGGTGAGCCAGTGTGCGTTCTTATCTAGAAGCTCAATTGAGGAACAATGTATTTCCAAGCTCTTTCATCTTAGTGAAAGAATGTATTTCCTCCTGGCTTAATGAACAAGGGTCCCAGCTGCTTGCTGGCTGTTGACTTGAGGTCTCTTTCAGTTCCTAGGGGCCACCTGCATTTATAGAGATGTTTCTTGACACATGGGCCTCTTCAGCATGTCTGCTTACTTTATCAAGCAAGGGCAATTTGTGGAGGGTGTATGCTGGCAAGGGCAGAATGGCACAAAATGTAACAATTATAGGAGTGACATCCATTACCTCTGTCATAGTCTGTTGGTTAGAAGCAAATCACGGGTCCTCCCCACATGCTCAGGAGGGGATTATACAAGGTTATAAATATTAGGAGCTGGGTATCATGGAGGGCATCTTAGAGTCAGTAAGCCATATCCTTGATATTTTTTTGTTTTGAAGATAATTTTTTATAGTAATACAGCCATTCCAGCTTCTTTTGTGTAGTGTTTGTGTGGTATATCTTGTTCCTTTTTACTTTCGTTCTACCTAAATGATTGTTTGAGGTGAGCTTTTTTATAGTGAATTTATAGTTTTAGGTGTTTTTAAAAAATCTAGTATAACAATTCCTGTCTTTTCATTGCTGTGAAATTACATTACATTATTATACTTAAAGACATTTAATGTAATTATTGATATGTTTGGATTTAAGTGTCGTATTTGTTTTGTGTTTATGTTCTATGATTTTGTTTATTTCCATTTTCCTGCTGCCTTTAGATTATTTGAACACTTCTTAGTATCCCATTTTAATTAATTTATTGTGATTTTGGCTATATTTTTCTTTTGTATAACTTCTTTGTGGTTGCTCCAGGGGTTAAAAATACATACTTTTTACAGTCCGTTTATAAACAATATTATGCTACTTCAGTTGGAAGGTATGGGGTCATTTTCCTGAGCTCCTCCCTGTCTGTTATCTCCTTGATGCCTTCCTGTTCCCTAGAAATCTTTCCAACATAGAAGTCTCTTTACCCGCTCCCCCTTTATGGCATAGTTGTCTTGTATTACATTAGCATACATTAAAATAACACCAGAAAATGTTACACCTTTTCTTTTAACTGTCAAATGTGTTTAATAACTCTAAGAGAAAAGGAATACTTTGTTATATTTATACAAATACTTATCATTTTTATTACTTTTCCTTAATTCCTAATGTTCCAAGTTTTCTTCTTTCCCTTTGTCTGAAGAAATTCCTTTAGTAGCTCTTTGAGATTAGGTCTGCTGACTATGGATTTCTTTACTTTATTTGAGAATGTCTATTTCGTCTTCGTTTCTGAACAGTGTTTTTAAACAAAATAGTATTTTTGGATGATAGCATATTTCTTTTCTCACTTAAAAAAATGTCACTTTCTGGCTTTCTATCCTCCATAGTCTTCATTGAGAAATTCTATTCTTCATAGTTTTCAGTGAGAAATTCTCACCTATTCAAATGCTTTTTCTCCTGTAGTTAATGTTTTGTTTTCCTCTGGATGCTTTCAAGATTTTTTCTTTGTCTTTAGTATTCAGCAGTAGGAATGAGTCATCTCTGGAAATGGAATTTTGAGGATTTGTTCTATTTATGGTTTGCTAATTTCTTGAATTTACAAGGTTATGAATTACACCAAACTTGTGGTTTTTTTTTTTTTTTTAAAGACAGAGTCTCACTCCATCACCAGGCGCCAGGCTGGAGTGCAGTGGCGTGACCTCGGCTCACTGCAACCTCCGCCTCCCGGGTTCAAGCAATTCTCCTGCCTCAGCCTCCCAAGTAGCTGGGACTACAGGCGCGCACCACCACGCCCAGCTAATTTTTTTTGTATTTTTAGTAGAGACAGGGTTTCACCATGTTGGCCAGTATGGTCTGGATCTCTTGACTTCATGATCCGCCCGCCTCGGCCTCCCAAAGTGCCGGGATTACAGGTGTGAGCCACCGCGCCCGGCCCCACTTGTGATGTTTTAAGCCATTATTTCTTCAGATATTTTTCAACACTGCACTTCTTCTGTTCTCTGATGGCATGAGATGTTAGACTTTTTGTTTTTCTCCCACAGGTTTGGAAAGCTGTGTTCAGTTTTTTTTTCCAATTTTTTTCTCTCGGTTATTCAGACTGTGTAATTTCTGTTGTTTTCAAGTTTGCTCACTTTCTGTTTTCTCTCAACCTTATTCTGCCTATTTGGTCCATCCAGTGAGCGCTTTGGTAATTGTATTTTTTCTTTCTTGTATTTCCATTTGGTGTTTTTTTTTTAATATATCTTCTATGTCTTTCCTGATTATGTCCTATTTTAACTTTTTTTCAAGAGTGATCATCATCATGATTCCTTGTTCAGGCATTTCTGAAATAGTTTCTTTACCTTTTTGTTGCGTAATTATATCATTTGTGTCATGTAGTCATAATCTCTGTTGTCTTTTCTCATGTAGTTAGGATTTTTGTGGTTCTTCATATGATTAATTTTAGATTGTATTCTGGACATTTAGGATATCACATTGTTAGACTCTGGATTTTATTTAAATTTTATGAAGATTGTTAATTATATTTTATTTAGCAGGTCATTGACTTGTCAGGCTTAAGCTACAAGTTCCTGCCTTCCTCTTGTGGGCTCTAGTTCCAGTTATACTTCTTATCTCAAAGTCTTGCAGTGCCCTTGAGATCTGTCCTACCTGTCCCATGTGTATGCTACCCAGTGTGGTCTAAGAACTAAGTGGAAATCTATTTGTTAGCTCAGTGCTCAAAGTCTTTAGTATGCTGAATAGGTTAGATTCATACTTGCACAGGTTATGGGTAAGCCCTGAACGTTATAAACAAGGTATGGGGTCATTTTCCTGAGCTCCTCCCTGTCTACTATCTCCTTGATGCCTTCCTGTTCCCTAGAGCTTCACTTCTTAGTTTTCTAGCTATAAAATTCCCATATCTGCAGTTTTATCACCTCTGGGGCCAAGCAGCAAGAGGACAGAAATGGAGAGAAAGAGGAGTAACAGGCCTTTATTGGACCTTCAGTGTCACAGGAGACAAAGGTGTCCTTCCCTCGAATTTGGGATCCTGTAGTCTCGTTGCTGTTGCTGTCTCAGCTGCCATCACAGCAGTGACATTTCCTTGGGGCTGATGCACAAGAGAAAGGAAAGAAGAAGAGAGAGAGATTTTTAAAAAAGATTTCCTCCTTTCTCTGCATTTTAGGCATTCTCTTTCCTATTCCTTGAGCCAGAACTAGAGGGTTTCTCTTATATCTCTTCCGTCTCCGGAGTGCTCAAGTTTTCGACCAAATAAAGTACAGTCAGAATTATTAATTAATTAGAGAAGCTTAGTTGTGGAGAAGAGGAATACAGTAGAAAACTCATGGAGTACTTTCAGAAGCTACTTTGAAAACATAATCAGAAGAGTATGAGAACAGTTGCTCATAGCACTGTGCTAAGTCATTCAGCCCTGTGTCATGTATAGGAAACCCTCCTTAGACCAGCCTTATTGGACAAAGACTACTTAAATAGTAAACCCAGCTAAAATAGGGATCTACATCTCGTAGTAAAGAATGAAGAACAGGTTTAATTAGGATATGAAGTTGAAAACTAATTTTAAAATTGTTTATATTTGTTAGAATTTTGGTTATATTTGCAACTATTTATATTCTAAAAATTATTAATTTGGGGAGGATTACAGTGTTTCTGATAGAATTGTTTACTATCGGTAATTTTTCAAATTCAAAACTGGACTAAGTGTAGGGCACATTGTTATTTCACATATGACCAGAAGAGAAAAAATGTTGCCAATTTAGGTCTGATAATGATGTTTTTTTTTCACTTAGCCCTTTTATGTTTATACTTGATGAAATACCTCTTTTAAACTCATCTTTTATTATATCATTCTTACACACTCAGTAAAAAGGTAACGATGACTGAAATTAATTCATAAAAGTATTCTTAAATCTACTTCACATTAATAATTCGACTTTTCAGTCTTTTTTAAAATTTTAATCAGGGTCATTGATGTTCATGTTTTCTCACATAATAATACCCTCTTTGGTACCGAGTGCATTGAGATTTCAGCATTTCTTAAAATAGTGCTGCAGTTTTGTCTCTGGAATTTTTCTCTCAAGGATTCAATACCATTCTGCAAGGCTTAATGCTAGTGCTTTCTTACTCTTATCTGAATTATCAATGAAGGTTTTTAACAACCAGCAGAGTTCATATTTCTTCTTGAAAGAAACCTTAACTATTTTTTAATTGAAACTTTAAGGGGCTGTAGTGTCCAATTATGACACACACACACATGAAAACTAAAAACACAAGTCCATCATACATTGCTCAGACAATTACATCTATGTTGCAACTCTTGCCTGGCCAACAGTGATTGTAAAATACCATTGATGATAAGACGCACCCCCATTTCAGAGATGTTAAAAATGGAAAATGTGGTCACATTAGAACTGATGAAAAATGGTACACACTTCACTTGTTTTACCTTTGTGGCAATATAATAAAAAAGAAATTTTTGCAGAACTGCCTGAGACTGTTGCAGTTTTCCAAAGATCATTTCTTAATGTTTTGTTACTCTGAAAATTCTGAAGCAACCTTATACTACTTTCCCATTTTCTTTTATTCAGTTCTTAATTTTTCCTGTCATATTTATAGATTGCGTTGCATATGATTTGGACAGTTTTCCATTAATATTGTAATTATCATCATGAAATCCTTCATCTTTGACAAGATTTTCAATTTCGCTTATCAGTCAGTTTGAATTAGACATGCATTATATCCTCAGATATTTACAACATCCTACAGTCGGGGAGAGAATGACCAACAGAGACCTTATGGTAATGAGAATGAATAGAAGCTGGTATTAAGTGAGATGGAGGGATGTATGAGAACTGATTTTAGGGTGGTCACTAATGCGTGTTTACAGTGATCAATAATGCATGCTTTTGGGCCATAATAACTTCTCCTTCCCAATTCAACATTGTAACTGTTGAGATCTTCATAAAACACTTGCACCTTTACAACAGTATAATAATGGATATTTATAATAATAACCCTGACTTCAAGAAAAACATGTCAGCATCAGGGATTTAAAGCAGTACGTAATAAATATTAACATGATTTATTTCAATAGTTTGAAAACATATGTTTATTTACCCTGTGGCTTATCCTTGTAACCACTCATAAAATCTCCATTTTACTGATGAAGAAACGTGATCTTAAAGAGGTTCTAACAGATTCAGGTCTTAAACCCAATGTGTGTTTTCTGATATTTTTTAATATTACATAAGTAAGCCTGAACAGTTACGATTAAATTCTGAGTCTTAAGGATTAACCCTCTGGAACTGGCAAAGTTATTTGAACAGTATATTTTATTAACTGCTTTGGGAAACCATAGTGAATTAAAACATGGTTTTTGTGACAAAATGTAAATAGTTTTTAGGTTGAATTATAGTTTAAAGAAATCATATGTTTCAAAATAATTTTATGTGCTTTCATTTACTTTTATTTTTTTAGAGATAGAGCTTTCCCTTTGTCATCCAGGTTAAATTGCAGTGGTGCAGTCTGTAGCTCACTGCAGCCTCAAACTCTTGGGCTCAACTGATCCTCCCACCTCAGCCTCCTGAGTAGCTGGGTCTACAGGTACTTGCCATCATGCCTGGCTAATTTTTTAATCTTTCTGTAGAGTCAGGTCTTGCTGTGTTGCCCAGGCTGGTCCCAAACTCCTGGTTTCAAGTGATTCTCCCATGTTAGTCTACCAAAAGACTGGACTACGGGCAAGAGCCACTATGACTGGTCTCATGCTTTTTGAATTGAAACTTTAAGGGGCTGTGGTGTCCAGTTTAAATTTAAAGTTTTCCCTGTATAGGTAACTAAAACTTGTTTTTTAAAAAAAAGTACAGTTTAGGGAAACTCTATCAAGAAGACTTCAAACCAAATGTTTTTTATTGGTGGTGGTTTTGTATGTGTATGTTGTGGGGGAGGTGGGTTTGCTCTGACCATTATTAATAAAATTAATTAAAATGACTGAAAATCTAATCTTGATAGTAATTCTTTGGAGTGGGGATTTTTATTCCAGTGTTACTGGTTTTAAAACTGGCCCAGAGTTATTAGTACTTTGCCTAAGATCACGTAATAAAGCCCAGAAGCAGGGTCCAAACCCAGAATGTCTGACTTTCAAGATTAAATGCTTTTAGCTGTTTTACTCTGTTATTTGTTCCTTTGTAAATGGCATTTTACTGTTTGCTTTAGTTTAGGGAAGACTTGTATATATGACAGCATTGTAAAGCAGGGGCAGGCAAATATTTTCCTGTAGAGGGACAGATAGTAAATATTTTAAGCTTTAAACCATATGGTGTTTTGTACAACTATTCAACTCTGCCATAGAAGTAAAAGACTGAAAAATTAGTGTGGCTGTACTCTAGTAAAGCTTGACTTTGGAAATGAGAAAGCTGACTAGATTTGACCTGTTGATAATAGTTTGCTGATCTTTGTTATAGAGTATCCTATATGTAAATTAGTTCTCCAATGCTAAGTTTAAAAGATTATTTTTTTCAGATCTTCTTTAAAAAGTATTTATTATTCTAAAGTAATGTTTGGGCCAGGTGTGGTGGCTTATGACTGTAATCCCAGTACTTTGGGAGGCTAAGGCAGGCAGATCACAAGATCAGGAGTTCGAGACTAGCCTGACCAACATGGTAAAGCCCTGTCTCTACTAAAAATAAAAAAAGTTAGGCATGGTGGTCCTTGCCTGCAATACCAGCTACTCGGGAGGTCCAGGCAGGAGAATCGCTTGAACCCAGGAGGTAAAGAATGCAGTGAGTCAAGATTGCACCCCTGCACTCCACCTGAGCAACAGAGTGAGACTCTGTCTCAACAAAATAAAAATTAAAATAATGTTTGGTACATGTAAAAGAATATGTGTAATATAGGACATCGGCATGGGCAAGGACTTCATGACTAAAACCCCAAAAGCAATGGCAACAAAAGCCAAAATAAACAAATGGAATCTAATTAAACTTAAGAGCTTCTGCACAGCGGAAGAAACTATCATTAGAGTAAACCAGCAACCAACAAAATGGGAAAAAATTTTTGCAATTTACCCATCTGACAAAGGGCTAATATCAAGAATCTACAAAGAACTTAAATTTACAAGAAAAAAAATCAAAAAATGGGCAAAGGATATGAACAGACACTTTTCAAAAGAAGGCATTTATACAGCCAACAAACGTATGAAAAAAGCTCATTATCCCTGGTCATTAGAAAAATGCAAATCAAAACCACGGTGAGATACTATCTCACACCAGTTAGAATGGTGATCATTAAAAAATCAGGAGACAACAGATACTGGAGAGGATGTGGAGAAATAGGAACACTTTTACACTGTTGGTGGGAGTGTAAATTACTTCAACCATCGTAGAAGACAGTATGGCGATTCCTCAAGGATCTAGAAATAGAAATTCCATTTAACCCAGCAATCCCATTACTGAGTATATACCCAAAGGATTATAAATCATTCTGTTATAAAGACACATGCACATCTCTGTTCATTATGGCACTGTTTACTATAGCAAAGACTTGGAACCAACCCAAATGCCCAACAGTGATAGACTGGATAAAGAAAATGTGGCACATATACACCATGGAATACTATGCAGCCATAAAAAAGGATGAGTTCATGTCCTTTGCAGGGACATAGATGAA
>CAUYLG010000590.1:0-76118 GCA_963573385.1 Cacajao melanocephalus
GGCTTGGACTCAGAAGACTCTACTAACTTTGCCATTAGCTAGCTGTGTAATTCAGATGATCTATCCTTTGGGTGTGAAAGGAAGATAATAGCTTATCTTATAGGAGGATTTATGCAGGTTAAATGAGGATTCCAGACAGCATTGGAAAAGACATAGAAAAGGCTTGCCAATCTATTTATCCTCTCCATGATGTCTTCGTTAGAAAAGTAAAAATGCTGAAGAAGCCCAAGTTTGAACTGGGAAAACTCATGGAGCTTCATGGTGAGGACAGTAGTTCTGGAAAAGCCACTGGGGACGAGACAGGTGCTAAAGTTGAACGAGCTGATGGATATGAACCACTAGTCCAAGAATCTGTTTAAAGTTCAGACTTATAATAGTGGCAAATAAAAAGTCTTAATTGTGAAAAAAAAAAAAAAGAACTGACTTGTAGACTCATGAGCAATAACAAACACTCACTGTTTCAAACCACTGCACTTGAGGGTGGTTAATTATACAGCAATAGGTAACTGATGCAAGCAGCAATAAATAAACCAGTCCACCCCCAGCCATACTATGTGCCTGGAACTCTGCTAATGAGTACTTTACAGGGATTATTTCATTTACTTCTCACAATAAATTTATGTAGAATTACTATTCCCATTTTATAGATTATTAAATCAAAGTGCACACTGGTTAACTTGCTCAAGTGTTGCACAGCTAGCAAACAATGGTACTGAAATTCAAATCTGACAGTCCAATCTCAGAGCAGCACTTAATCTAAGAAAGAGCATCTTTTCCTTAATCCAACAAATAAAAACTTTTCCCAGTTTTCTCCAGGATAATCTGTTCTAACCTTTCTCTTCACTTCTGATTGTTCTAATTCAAAGGGCCATTCTATAAATAATGGTAACAACCGACTTCAATTGTTGATATGTTATTTCATTTGATCCTTATAATAAGTACTTAAGCTTCCACCATCACCTTCGTTTTAAAAAGGTGAGAGGAAAAGGTGAGGGGCAAGCAGCCTGGTTGGGCTGTAACTCTAGAACACCCATGCTGCCTGGCTGCTCTTCTGAACCACCTCCAAGTTCTCCATCCCTTCCTTAGGCTTAATTGCCAGCCAACTGTTCCACTTAGCGAACATATACCAAATATCCCCTATGTCTCTAGGCACAAAACTGGCCCTTGAGGAGGCTTCAAAGCAGTTAAACCCTTATTCCCTGCACTCGTGGAACTCAATACCACGTGGGGATGCAAGACAGAAATATAC
The DNA here is from genome assembly GCA_963573385.1 of Cacajao melanocephalus. NCBI lineage: Eukaryota > Metazoa > Chordata > Mammalia > Primates > Pitheciidae > Cacajao > Cacajao melanocephalus. The sequence goes on from CAUYLG010000590.1 coordinate 1,250, forward strand.
AAAAGGCTAAATAAACAATAAGAGATGAACAGTAAGAAGGTATTACTAATTGTCAAATTAATGGAATAAACAGTCAGATTCCAGAGTTCAAAGAAGAATGAGAGAAAAGTATGTTGGATCTATCTAGCAAGCTTTCACATGGGAGGGATAACAGGATGGGAAATTCCCTGTGGAAACATAGCCTTTCATTGCCATAGGTGTATGATTCTTGTTGTAGGGTTGTCATGGTGACTGTATCTTCAAGATATTAATGTGGTGACTATTTGAATCTGGTCAGTTTGGACAAGGCCAATTCCTAGTATGTGGGCAAAAAGGATTCTCATCTGAGAGTTCCAATATATCCAGAAGTTGGCAGGGCTGATAACTGGATCCTGGAAACTTGGAACAACTACAAGGTCATGCCAATCAATAGATCTAGAAAACGAATATTAAGACTAATCTAGTCCCAGGGGGTTAAAAAAAAAAGATTGAGAAAAGGACCAAGAAGAAATGCAAGCTATGCATCATACATACAAAATTTCAGAAGCTGGAGTTCTAGACCTTAGGGGCCAGGGAAAAAATAGGTAAGAATAAAACACCTGCATTTGAGAAAATTCAGCCAGTTTCACTTCCAGATTATTTTCTTTCTGTTCTCAATACCCAGGAAAGAACCGCCTTGATCTAATGCAACCTAACTTCCCAGGGGTACCTCTTGCCACCTAAGCCCTTGCACTCTATGATTCACCAGACATACCATAATGACTGCAGTTTCTCAGCACACTTTCCTCTATTACACACCCATGCTGCTCCTGGCCTCTGGGACTTTGCACAGGCTATTCCTTCTGTGGGATTTCTCATTTGCTCTACGTACCCTACCCAATCCTGCCTTTCCTCTTCTCCTAGATAATTCTTACTTTACCTTTATTTCTTAGTTAAAATGTCACTTTCAGTTGAAAATAGAGAAAACAGGAATCACTGGGTGGGGATAAGATCATACATGAGGAAAGAGGCTGGTATGGTGGGCTTGAAGCTAGATGGGATCGGTGGTTCCAGGTTCAGTGACAGGTTCTAACTGAAAGCCACATTTAACAGTCTGAGAAAAGGAAGGCTGCGTGATAAAGAATGAAACAATTCTGTTACTAGGGTCCCATGCCACAATGCTATGGGACTACCATGAAAGCAGGCCAGACAAGAAGAAAATGCTTCACTAAGAATTGGGAAGAGAGGGGAACCTGAGATCTGGAGCTAGGAAAAATGGCAAAAATCTCCAAGTGGTAGAAGGAGAAAGGACAGATGCTCAGAGGTCTTACGGAAAGAGGGTGGTTAGCCAGAGAGATCAGCATATCAAGCATGGTGGTGCGCACTCCTGTAGTCCCAGCTACTAAGGAAGCAAAGGTGTACGGATTACCTGAGTCTGGGGGGTGGAGGTTGCAGTGAGCCCTGCCTGGGGTTTTCCCATGTTGTAAATTCAATTGCTATCAAATTATAGTACAGTCACGTGTCGCTTAACAATGGGGATACCTTCTGAGAAATATGTTAGGCAACTTTGTGGTCATGTAAACATCACAGAATGTACTTACACAAGCCTATGTGGTATAGACTACTGAGGCTATATGGGATAGCCTACTGCTTACAGGCTACAAACTTGGGTAGCATGTTACTGTGAATACTGTAGGACTCTGTAACACAATGCTTGTATTTGTGTATCTAAACATAGAAAAGGTACAGTAAAAATACAGAATAAAATATTAAAAACAGTACATCTTTATAGGCAGTTACCATAAATGGAGCTTGCAGGACTGGAAGTTACTCTGAGTGAGTCAATGAGTGAGTGGTGAGTGAATATGAAGGCCTGGGACATTACTGTATACTACTGTAGACTTTATAAACACTGTACAATTAGGCTACACTGAATTTATAAAAATATTTTTCTTCAATAATAAATTAACTTTAGCTTCTGTAGCTTTACTTAAAAATTTTTTTTAAACTTTTAGACTCTTATAATAACACTTAGCTGAAAATACAAATACATGTACAGATGTACACAAATATTTTCTTTCTTTATATCCTTTTCTATAAGCTTTTTCTATTTTTTTTTTTTTACTTTTAAAACCTATTTTGTTAAAAACAAAGATTAGAATGCACACAGTAGCCTAGGCCCATACAGGGTCAGAATCATCAATATCACTGTCTTGCATCTCCACATCTTGTCCCACTAGAAGGTTTTCAAGGGCACTAACAAACATGGACCTGTCATCTCCTGTGATAACAATGCCTTATTTTGAAATAACTCCTGAAGGACCTGCCTGAGGCTATTTTACAATAAGCTCCTTTTAAAAATAAGTAGGTATGCATTCTTAAATAATGATAAAAAATATAGTATAGTAAATGCATAAACCAGTTACCTAGTAATGTATTAACATTATCAAGTGTTATATACTATACATAATTGTATGTGCTATACTTTTATATGACTGGCAGCACAGATTTGTTTACACTGCTATTACCACAAACATATGAGTAATGTATTATGCTATGATGTTACAATGGCTATGAAGTCACTAAGCAATAGGAGTTTTTCAGCTTCATTAAATCTTAGGGGACCACCATCATATATGAACTTCATTGTTGACCTAAACATTGTTATGTGGAGCATGACCATACAGTATTACACTCAGTGTCATTTGCCCCTCAACAAGGACAGGGAAAGCTTGTGGTACAAAACTCTTATTAGTAATACAGACTTGGGGTGTGACTTCTATTATTATCACCATGCACCAGGCACTTCTAGAACACTAGTTCCAATGACCTGAGTAAGATCCTCAAACTTTTGCTTCCCAGATGACCCTTTGTCCAGAAACTCATGCTGTGAGAATAAAAATACCTTTACTATCACAGACATAGGGAAAAAGATGGGCAACTAATCTTTAGGGAAAGAAAAGGAAATCCCTTTTATGATAGCAGCAGAGAAAGCTAACCCAGATCAATCACAAGTTGCATAAGAGAGCAAACTTGTACAGAGTCCTACTCAAACCTTCAGCAGCAAAAACATGACTTCCTAGCACAGACTTCCTATTTAGGCACTCTGCAATTGATGACTACTCAGTATTTTTGCTTTTTATCTTCTCCTTACTCCCATCTCCACCCTACCTTTCTGAAATTTTAACTCATTTCAGAAAAACTTCAAAATTTTATTGTAAAGGTTTTGGTTGAAGGAGTCTCACACTAAGTCATTTGCTCAATAAATAACTTGTTGATTGTCCCAATGTGCTGGGATTACAGGAGTGAGCCACCACACCTGGCCTACATAGACTTTTAAAGGCCAAAGTAGAAAGATTTTTTTCAACACTATCCCCCAGTTGGGTTAATTCCTTTGTGGTATATTTAAAATTGATCATGCTTTGAAGTCACAAAACGAGGATTTAAGTCCCTACTCTTGTCATTTACTGGATATCTATTATTGGGCAAGTCATCCAACTTCTCCAAGGCTGTCGTTTTTAAAGTAATGTCTCAGTCAGGGTCTCAACAGGAAACAGAATGCAAATTCAAAAGGGGAAATTGAGGAGAATTTAATGAAGATAAGTCATTGAAGATAGTAACAGCAGAGACCCAGCCCTAGATCTTGAGAGAACCCATATAGAGAGATAAAGCTGTAGCTGTAGATTGGATAGATGTTGTGACTTCCATGCAGCCACTGCTAGCCACTGCTAGCCAGTAACCTGGAAGGGAGGGAGCTGGAGAAGTAAATACTCCAAACTCACTTTTCATCTGTCTGAGATATCCTGTAAGTGCTCTGCATTGGCTGAATCCTTCCAGAAGCAAGAGTAACAGGAAGCTTATTGATGAAGCTATGAAGGTCAGCCCCAAGGCCACAAAAAGGATTGGGAAAAGGGTAGAGAGTAGATCTCGAGGGCTAATGAAAGATACTCAGCCCAAAACTTAATAACGGCTGTCTACCTCTCACATAGACTTGCTGTGAGGATCAAATTAGATAATATTAATATATGTAAAAATACTTTGTAAACTGTAAATAATGTTATTTACAGATATAATAATTATAAGGTCTATCCTATAAGAAATAAATAACAAAGAATAATACCATATGGGTCTTCTAAGGTTAACAGATCTCACACTTTCAAATCTAGTATATTCTCTACAATGGGATTTATTCTTTCTGGTTAAAAGTTCCAATTATGAGGAAAAAATCAAATAGAAAAGGAATTTTTCAGTACCAAATTATTTTTCAGTACTAGATAAATGAAAAATTAATTCCCCGGCGAGATGGGTGTGACAATGGTCAGGTAGGACTCGGACACCTACACATCAGCATCTACCAGGTTGTTTTCCTGCCTTCTCCCTTTTCCAGCTCCTAATCTAACTTCTGCCAGCAGCAGAATTAGAAGTCTTTTCCATTTTCTTTTGCACTTCAGAACCAGTTATTATAAGCACTAATTCATTTGCCAAAGAAACATTTAACAAGCATTGGCAGAGAACCACTATGCTAAGCATCTACTTATTGGTAGACAATATTAATGTCAATATTTACTCAGCATATAAACCTTATAACCCAATTTACAATAGTTTTCCTTCTTGCTCACTCCTTTCAAGCCACACTGACCTCCTTGCTGTAACTTGAACCCCTCCAGGTACACCCCTGCCATATGGCCTTTGCTCTTGCTGTTCTGTCTGCTTATAATCCCCAGATAGCCACATAACTAAAACTTCCTCCCTTCATCAAGTTTTTTTCAAATATTACTTCCCAGTGAGGCCTACCATATTCAGGATTGCAATCCTCCACTGGAATCCTTATTCCTCTTTATCTTACTCTATTTTTTTCCCATATAGCACTCATAACCTTTTAACATGCTATACAATGCACTTCTTGATTATGGTTATTTTTAATGTCTACCTTCTGTTGCTCCTCTGCTGACAGGGATAGCTGAGTTTTGTTTACTGACACATCCCAAACACCTACAACTGGGCCAGGCCCATACTGGACACTCAATAAATACCCACTGAATCTATCAACCAATCACACCTGTAGTGCTAGCACTTTGGGAGGCTGAGGTGGAAGGATCACTTGAGGCCAGGAGTTTGAGAATAGTCTCGGCAACATAGGGAGATCTGTCCCTACAAAAAAAAATTGCAAAAATTACCTAGCCTTGGTGGCATGCCCCTGTAGTTCCAGCTACTCAGGAGGCTGAAGTGGAAGGATTGCTTGAGCCTAGAAGTTCGAGGCTACAGTGAACTGAGACCATGCCACTACACTCCAGTTTGAGTGACAGAGCAAGACCATCTCAAAAACACAAAACATAAAAAACAAAAACAAATCAATCATCCACAAGTCATATGAAATGGTTTCAGGAGGCTCAGAGACATCAGCAAATTTTTATCTATGGAAGTATTAAAAGTACAAAAGAAAGCTATTTTGATGTTATATTTTAAATCTAATAGACTCCTCCGAACTATAGCTTGTTGCAAAATTGTTGCTCGTAGGTGAAAATTCGTAGTGATGGTTAACCTCCATTATAATGAAATGTAAAAGCTGTAGTATTTGTATTAAAAGAAATATAAGATCAAGCATCAAGCTGGTACTATAGATAAGTGCTTGCAATTAACATACAGTGAGTAACTGTAAACTCTGTTATTATACTCATAAAATTAAAAAATTCCTACAGCAACTGGTAACTCCGTAGCAGTTGCAATGTCAACACTGGCCACTTTGCCAGTTGTTCAGAGGCTGTGCAAATTAGCACAAACTGGTAGTAACACACATAATGCATTTGGGAGTCATTTTTGCACAACATAAGTTTAGAGGCTTTTTTCTTTTCTTTGGATAAAATATCATACTCTGATGCATGAACATGTGGAACAGAGATGAACTTCAAATTAGTGAGGAAAATAAACCGTGCAGTAGGCAGTTTAGGTTCCTCTGAGTAAACTACTGCCAGACTCTGACTTGAGTGAATCAAGATTGCTTGTGCAGCAAATTTTGGTCCATAAATTCATGGTTTGGATATGTGGAAAATATGCATCAAGGGATTAGTATAATTATTTTGTTTCAGAGATACCTAGAAAGTCAAAGAGCTCAAATGAAAGGAGGTATGAAAGTATCAAAGTGGTAAATGGTTTCTTTTGAGAAAGTCAAACCTTCTGCTTTCATCACCTTAGGTACTATAAAACCAGAGATTAGGCAGCTACTGCATAGCTGTCTTTCTTGGTCAATGAAAGACATGATTGCTATTGGACTTTATTACAGATTAAATTCAGCTTGGACAATGACCTAACTCTGCTTCAGTTATAATCAGCTTTACACATAAAAAGTGTGGTGTGTGTGTGTGTGTGTGTGTGTGTGTGTGTGTGTTGCTACATGAGTATTTTGGGGTTTCTCATGTGTAAATCCAAATTGAACTGTTCCAAAACAAGAATTAAAATCTGACCTGTTTCATATTCTGCATGCTGAATAATTTTGAAAGAATCAATAAAGCTTTTTACTAAATACCATGTGTTACTGGCTAAATTATGTCCCTTCAAATTCATATGTTGAAGTGCTGACCCCCAGTAACTCAGAATGTGACTATATTTCCATATAAGGCCTTTAAATAAGTAATTAAGGTAAAATGAGATCATCTGAGTGGACCCTAATCCAGTAGGACTGGTATTCTTAAAGGAGAAGAGATTAGACTACAACCAGAGCAAAAAACATATGAAGAGACAGACAAGACAGCCGTCTTACAAGCCAAGGAGACAGGTCTCAGAAAATCAACCCTGCTAACACCTTCATCTAGAACTTTTAGCCTCCAGAACTGTGAGGAAACAAATTTTCGTTGTTTAAGCCTCCCAGTCTGTGATATTTGTCATGGCAGCCCCAGCAAACTAATACTCTATGTATGATTCATCTTATCATGTTGTTCTATTAAAAGATGAAATCAATTTTTAAAAATCCAGTTTCCAATAAAAAATCAAAAGTTGACAGGTGCCTCATTTATGCAGGACCATGAGTGAATAAATCACTCCACATTAAGTAAGATATCCAGATAACTGAAGCTTGCCCTTAACAAACCAAATAATCCTATCAGATGGAAATGTTTTCTAAAATACATCATTATATACTACCCCACTTTTTAGAGAGAATACACAATTTAACTCTTCTAAAGAATAAAAATAAAAATTTCCAATAAAATCAGCAATACTATTCAGTACTCTAATTCAAGTTTTACCTCGACCCAAGATTAAGACTGATTTTTCACGTCTTATCTTTATAATTTGTTTGGCCCTCACCTCCAGCTAACATTGCTTGAAACTTGTATCCAGCAAGGCTTCTAAACTACTATAGGCTGAGACACTAAGGAACAAAACATGGTAGAACTATGTCCAAAGTAAAAATAAAAAGGCTTGAGGGAATATGTGAGGAGCTTGCCTCTGAGTAAATAAGTTAGCATACTGTTTGTGTATATGTGTTTACTTCTGAGAAAATTTTTGCTTCCATTATAGTTTTTGCCTGTATTCCCAAGACATAATGTTGTAAATAGTTCATGACCACTGTTTGGATAAGCGAGATTTTCATTTTCCAACATTTTATTAATAATTTTTGGTTTATCTCTACCTCAAAAACTTTCCACAGCGTATTTATGATTGATATTATAATTTGTATAGTGTTGATTCTGCCCTCTAAAAGAGATAAATTTGAATATATCAATTTAAAAACTAACAGCTAGCATGTATCAGTGTTTTACCCTGTGCCTGGTACTGTGCTAAACACACTTTACATATTTCACTTAACTACAAACAATGCATAGAATTTATTGAAAGCATGAAAAGCGATGCAAAATCACTGATTTTTCAGGAACTGTGAATACCGGATGGACATATTATGCAAATGAGCAGTACTGGATCAAATAAAACATTTCAATGTTTTTTTAAAGCTACTAATGAAAACTAGTACCAAATTAATCTTGGCACAAGACAATAATTTTTCTCCATGGGCCATCACTCCTGACATCAACCTGAAAAATCAAAGCACCTTCTCTAATTTTTCTGCGACTCAGGATAAACTTATGAAGAAGGGATGCTATTATGCAGAACTGGGCCTCTCAAAGGCATGTACTTAACACATTTGGAGGTTAATTTTAAACATAAACCTTACTGATATATAATGCACATAAAATCAAATGCACAGATCTTAAAGGCTCAGTTTGATGAGTTTTGACAAGTGGATACACCTTTGTAACCAACACCCCAATCAAGATATAGTATATTTCAGTCACCCCAGTGAGTTCCCTCCTGTCTCTTTGTAGTCAAATCTCCCTCCCCAACTACAGGGAGCCATTTCTAAGCAGATGTAGTAGCAGTTGTGGTAATAGCTACTGTTCATGTTTGGTTGATAGCAGTATTTACTGAGTGCCCACATGGCAGGCACTGTACATATATAATGTTCTATTTAATTCTCACGTCAATTTTACAAGGTTGGTATTAACTCTATGTGTCTATTGCAAAAAAAGTGGAGGGAAGGACCAAAAAATTAATTATGCAAAGTCACATAACTACTGAGTGGTGGGGTCAGACTGGAACCAAGAATATCGAATTTAAAATATCTCATGCTAAACTATATTGCATTTATACAAATGCTGAGGAATTTTATGTCAACCCAAAACACACAGTAAGTAGAGGAATTAGTGAGGCCACCAGCTCTAACTCACAGCTCCACCTCTATTACAATCCACACCCCTGTGCCTTATCTTAGCAAGCAAGCAAAGGTTTCAGAAGCTAATACTAATGATAACTAAAGAGGATTACTTACAAGTTCTTCAACTGAAAACCTGCATGTAAATCCCTCATATATTTCTAGAGTAGTTAGAAGAGGGGGAAAATCCTCTGTATAGGTTGGTGGGTCACAACCCCATGAGGCCCAAGGATTTTGTTAGTGCTTTAAAAAATGAATGGAAGGAATCCAACCATCCACTTGCTTGTAGTCGACCCCATAAGCCACAGTGTCACAGTCTCCCCTATCCAAGAACTGAAAGGAGAGGTGCCATGCAGTACTGTACTGTCACTTTATTAAGGAAGCGAGCAGTGTCATGTAGCATTGTACTGTCATTTTATTGAGGAAGCAAGGAGGCAAACATCTGGATTGAACCTTTTGATTCCTTGTTACGTTAATTTTATTCAGTGTTTTAAACTCAACCCACTCACATTTACAAAACACTTCACACAGACTACTTCCCTCATGAATGGAGCTCCATTCACATCTCACTTAAGACATCAAACTTATTCTGAAATGATGGAGGTTAAAGCTTGTTCAGTGTCAATTTGCAAGTATTATAAAATATTAAAAGCTAGGCGCACATATGCAGGAGGATAATGTGAGGCAGCTTCTTCAAAGAGCTCTACCAAATTAAAGCATTTAGGTAAGGGGCATAGATAGGCTTAAAGGAACCACAGAGCTCTCAATAAACTGTGTTGTGAAGCCGGGTATTTAAGTCCCAAGTGAAAAGATTTTATGGGAATTATCACCCTTGAGTGGTATTGGTTAACAGCTTGGGAATCAATATGACTCATTTTACCCCAAACCTGGAGTCGTTTTCTAGAAGTCCCTCCCCTCGGTTTCCCTGTGGTCTCCTTAAGTCCCTTAACAGATGTTGGGGGAGGGGGGTTCTCTCCTTGTACAAACAAATGAGTCTCCTGCAGGTTCAAGACTTCAAGACCGGTGTTTACTAAATCCTAAATGTACGTCAACCCCCCAGCCCAAAGAGAGACAACAATTACAACACACACAGATATACCCTACGAACACCTGAGCCTCTTTCTTCCTCAGCTAAACATGAGCACTGCTTAGTGTAACACACGCGCCTTCCCCATCTCGTCTAGAAATAGCTAAGTCCCGGGTCCACAGAGGGGGTGTAGTAGAGGAAAGGCAGTGGAGGGTGCTGCCCTCCCTGTGTGACAATTAGCGAGTCACCCAGAGGGGACCCCTGAGGATCCAAGCCCGCGCGCCCAGCGCCTCGGGGCCCTGATCGCCCAAAGCTGCCTGGACTTTTTGGCGCCACCAGGACGTTCAGCAAAGTCACCTCGAGGACAACTCCGGAAAGGCGGAGAGAGGAGTGGCGCGGGGCTGCTGCGGTGTCGCCTGTCGCCAGGGAAAGGGCGCGCGTCAACCCAAGTTTCAGTTGTCTCCCCTGGGGTCCGGAAGTCTCTGGAGGACGGCAGGGGTGTGACCCGGACCTGCGGGTACAGAGCCTCCAGATGGGCAGCAGATGGGGTCGCCAGGAGCCCTCGGGTCTGGGCAGTGTGGGGCCAGTTTCCACTTGCAAGGGCCCTCTCCCCTTCCCTGGGAGTCGGGGTGGCGGGGTTGGCCGCTGGGAGAAGCCAGTCGCGACCACTTGGCCTAGCGGGCGTCCGTAACGGAGGGCGGGCGGCGTCGGGTGTGCGGGGCCTGCGCCGAGGCGCGCGTACCTGGCTCTTGAGGCGCACCTTCCCAGCCCGGATCGCACGAGGCGGAGGAGGCGAGGCTGGGCGGGGCGTGGCTGGGCGGGGCACGGCGGGGCGCGGCCGGCGGGAAGACGTCCGCAGTAGCCCCGCGCGCGCTCTTTAGCTAGCTCTGCTGCTCCGGCACCGTCGCCGCCGCCACCCCCTGGCCGCCTCTAGGGTGCGCTTCGCATCGAGAGGGAGGACGACTCCTGCGAGTCAGGTTCCTGTGGTGGCCCTGGCCCCTACCTCGGGCGTTGGGATTCTAGTACGCTCAAAATGTTGAAGGAGTAAGTTTCCTCTTTTTCCTCCAGTGCTGCTACCTGTGGTCTGCTTATATTTTAAATGAGGTAGCTTCTTTCCAGCTCAAGTGCACCAACACCATTTGGACCAATGTTAATTGCTGTGCCGTCAGCAGGGGGTTTATAAATGTGACCAATTCAGAACCCTTAGAATAAATCTTATCATTTGGGATGAGGAGCATGGAGAAGGAGGCTTGTTTTCGGCAGGGAATGTAGACATCTTAAGTAGATCCTTCAAGCCATGTTTCGCTGTTTAGTGTCTAAGTTATGTCCAAAGTAAAGTGAGAAATGGAAACAATTGACCCAAACAAAATGCCAAAATCCTTTGTGCGCTATGATTTCAGGTAAAAATAGTTACTGGCCCTTCCATTACTCTGTGGCTTTCTAAACCACGCTAGATATTTGAATAACCCAACATTAGTTCAGTGGTAGGTAATGGGATGATGATTAAAAATGGGAATGTGGTTTCTTTGGCCCTCATTGACCTTTATAAAGTTCCACTCCTAGAGCTCAGAAACTCACAGTTGTGTTGTTGAGAATGGCCACTATTGCCTAAAGAAAATCTACCTTGATTCAAAATACAGGAAATACAGGTATCAGTAACAATTACTGGGCTAAGGTAAGCTTAGTATCAAGAGTTAGAATGGAAATATTAAAGAGATCATCTTATCCAATGTCTCTTTATAGGTGAAGGCTCTGAGGTCCAGAGACGACCTGCCCCAGATTACAAAAGAATCAGGAGGAAAAATTATGAAAGTTCTCCCGACCCCTAGCAATAGCTTTACCTCACAATTCTCAGCATTCTCAAGTTTTACCTGTTTTTAAGACTTGAGCAAGACTCAGAACTTCAAATAGGCCTAAATAAACCAAAGAGGAATCCCAGATAGTAAAAAGATTTGGGATGACTAAGGGAACAAATTTGATGATGGTTTCATTACAATAATACCTATACTATTGACACTATGTCAAGCTCTATGCAGTTTCCATGGACTAGCTCATTCAAGTTTTAGATGATTTCATTCTTAGCGTAGCCTTAAAATTGAACAATCACTGATGGCTATAAGAGCTGTTTTCCTACAATCTTCTTTGGCTATTTAATACAAACGAGTTTTGTTCCTGAGCAGATGGGGATATATCAACTTAAAATTCTGCTAACTCAAATCCTTTGATCCAGTAGTTCCACTTTTATAAATTTATTTAAGGAAATAATCATTAACATGTTCAAAGATTTGACTCTTTCGGTTATTTACAGTAGCATTCTTTGAAATGATATTGTGGACGTGATATTGTGAACATCTTTGTTAACTGATTTTTCAAATCAGTCAATAAAGGGGACTGATTATACAATGGAATATTCTGGAGACAGGATTGATACAGTTGATGAATATCAACATGAAACGATGTTCACAATATATTTCAAAGTGAGAAAAGCAGGTCACAAATTGTATCTTCAGAATGATCCTGTTTTTTGAAAAGGTAACTGGTTATTTTGGAAGATGGGATTATGAGTGATTTATGTTTCTCTTTTGCCTGTTTTTTTTTTTAATCAGTAGTAAATGTTTGTTATTTTAGAATTAAAACAGATTAGTTTTAATATATCACTATCTCTAATTATTATCAAAATACCTACAATGAGCAAAACATTGTGGCAAAGCCCAGCAGGCAAAAATTCAGTGCAGTTTAGCATCATAAAGAATATAGTCTTAACCACTGTAGTTGGGGTATTGATCAGTCTAAGTTCAAATCTTAGCTCTTTATTCTTTAAGATATGTCATCTTGAACAAGTTGCTTGATCTTTCTAAAGCCTAAAAACAGTAATGAATATTAAGAGCTGGCACTTATTAAGACTTTTCTTTGTGCTAGACACTGTGCTAATCACTCTAGAAGATCCCCCCCACGTCAGCTGATGAGGAAACTGAGTCTTAAATAGGGAAGTTAAATAAGTTGTCCAAATTTACACAGCTAGATAAACATATCATAGTGTGATCATGAGGATTAAATGCAAGGAATCATTTATAGCACTTAGCCTAACACTGCTAGGCATATATACAAAAACTTGATATACATTATTGTTTTTAATGATTTAGACACAACCCTGTAGCAAGTTTTTCTCTTTATAACCATCTTATTACTCAAATAATCTCTCAGGGAATCTAATTTAGCGTACTGTGTGGTAGGTAACAGCATAGGCTCTAAAGCCTGACTTGGTTTGATTCCCAACTCTACCACTTAGTAGCTCTGTGATATTGGGTAAGGTACTTAACCTCCTTGTGCCTTGGTTTTTTCATCTGTAAGATAGGAATAATATTAGAACTGTCTTCATGGGGTTTGTTCTGAGGTTTAAATAAGTTAACATACAGAAAGCATTAAGAAGACTTCCTGGTAAAAGTGATTACACATTTAAAAATTTTTTTAAATTTTAAGTTCTTTGTCACACTCTGAAGATTTTAGTATGTGTTCCTTATATTGATATAAACAAATTGTTGTTTAACACTAAAAGGTTATGTAAATATACAACCTGTCATAACTCATAGTGGGAAGTTGTCCCTATTTAAAAGAAACCGATGTAGTACTTACATATGCTCATATTACTAAAACAGAAGTTAAATCCAGACACAAAACATACAAAGATTATTAATTCTTTCGGTTTTCACTTTTCCAAAATCTGCTCAGCTAAGCTTCAAAATAAAAAATCTGGCATACATAGGACTTTATTGTACATTTTATTTAATATATTCAGTGATTTAATCTATTCTCTGGTTTTATTAGCTCTTTCAAAAACAATTGAAAAACTCCACATAGACTTTAAAAATACATCTCCAATTTTATAATTTCTGTCTATCTTATTGATATTTTAGAAGTAATCTAAGAAAGGTGTAGGAATCAAATATGTAAAGGTAATACCACTTATGAAAAATTTTGTCAAAAGAGTACATTATCATAGAATTAAGAACAATGCAATAGGAAAAAACAAGTTTCTCATCAGTTGAAAGTATTTTTAGGCTAACTCATGTATATATATGACTGCATACATATATGTACATAATTAAAATATTAATTTTATCAGCATAGTATTAACTATTTTAAAGTAAGTGTTTTGGAATTATGTTAAAAATCTCCAAAGTATAATGTTAATTTATATTCCTTCCCAATACAAACCATAAATAGTATCTGTGATCATTTGCCCAAATTTGTAAAATTGTAAAATCTACAAATTTACAATTACTAGTCATATTGTAATTCTAGAATAGTCAACTTCATGTAACAAAGCAATTAGTAAGAGCATGGAAACTTACTTTCTTCCTTGGAAAGGCAATCCTGTATTAAGGACAATGTTATTTTTCTTCAAAAGTCCCAAATCTTCACACAAAGGCATTACAAGCTCATTGTGCACCTTAATTATCAGGGCACCTGTGTTTCTTTGTTCATCTGGTTGATCTGACCTGAGGATTTGATTTGTCATACTCCTCCCCTGTCCCGCCCTGTTTCTCTCTTAATGAGAACAACTTCACAATAGCATCCATATAAACTCCATGGCTCAAATAATGAATGGTGAGGAATAGAGGTATTAGTTACAGTAGGGAGCACTTGCTGTTGAACCTACATGTAAAGAGCTAAAATACAGGGTTAGTAAGCATAGATGTAGGGGATAGGTCGATTTTAAAACAGAAATTTCAGAGCATGAGAGTGAGTCTCCACCCACACCCCTAGCCCAGCTCCTCCCTGTGGAGTGTCCTGTAGTATTAAAGTCATGCATTCCACCTCTCTCTCTCTTTCTTTCTTTTTTTTTTTTCTTACATATTTTATTGCATTTTAGGTTTTGGGGTACATGTGAAGAACACGCAAGATTGTTGCATAGGTACATACGTGGCAATGTGGTTTGCTGCCTTCTCCCTCATCACCTATATCTGACATTTCTCCCCATGTTATCCCTCCCCAACTCCCCATCCCCCGCTGTCCCTCCCCTAGCTGCGTGATCTCTGGTAAGTTCCTTTTACTCTCTGAGCTTCAGTTTGTATTTAATAGAGATAATAGTACTTACCTTATAGGTTGTTATGAAGATGATGATTTTTAGTGTTACTGGAAAAAATATGTAAAGTGTCTGCTTAATACTAGTTGCTTCTCTTTCCTCTTTCACTTCTGCATTGGGCATATTCAAAACAAACTCCAGCTATGCACACCAATAGAAGAATAGGCCTATGTGAAATTATGGATATTTGAAGAATTTGGGAACTTGATATATGTTAGAACATGCCTTATATTCATTTCAACATCTCCTATGGTGGAACAAAGGAACCGTATTCATTTAACAAGTATTCATTGAGCACCGACTATATCTACACTTCACTCTAACCCCAGGCCATAGAGTTGTCTTCTGTTCCCTAGACAATCACAGCTTGAGGAGACTGTAGCTGAGGAAATGACAGACAGTGACAATGCAGTGTATCAAGTACCAACATGGAAGGAGGCAAGAGGGACTTCTAGAGTGCAGAGCAGGCACATCCAAAGAAGCCTGGCTATGTGTATGTGGGGGTGGGTGGGGAGTGGTTATTTGGATAGTCCTGGGCAGGTCGGGTGTGGAGTGGGAACCTAAACGATTCCAGTATTGAATTTTAAGGAAGCAGGAGTTAGAAAAACTGAACATCAAAGCTTGATGAGGTACTTTTTAAAAAGATCTACTTTACATACCTGTGAAGTAAATGTATTCCACTGTCAGTGTAAACCTACATTGTATAATACTTTTATTGACTATTATGGATATAACAAAATTTGTGCAATCTCTAATATTGCATCACATGAGATTTTAATGTGAACAATGAATAAGTGCTATTCTCAAGTGAGCTTATGAACATATGTTCAGAAACATTTGATTAGAGCCTTTCTCTCAGTTTTAACTATTCTTAGTTGCTCCTTAACAGTTGTCGTTTGCACTTAATAGACTAGATAATTAATTGCTTAGTGGTAGAAAATAACTCAGCCAATCGTGATATGCAGGAAATGATAAGAGAAAGAGTATTCAGTCTTCATGTAGGTTTTAATTCTGGAAAAGACCTTAGAAATTATTGATATTATCCTCCTCATTTTACCGGTGAGGAAAGTCAGGTCTAAAGAAGCTCAGTGATCTGCTCAAATTCACATAGCTTGTGAGAAGCAGATCCACAAATAGAACCCAGTTGGCTATGGCTACCATTTACTGCGCATTTCCAGCATGCTGACAGCTAAAACCTCTGAGTACCATTTCATTTTAGTGGTATTTCTAATCTAATATGTATCCCTTAAATCCTTTTAGAATGGAGAAGGAAATACATACTTTTAAAAAGAATTTGTTCTGTGGATACCAGTGAATGAAAAAATGGTGTTCACAGAGAAATTGTTTTATTACTGGTTAATATATAGCAGGTTGGTCCTCAAATAATGTCATTTTATTCAATGTCATTTTATTATAACATTGATAAGAAAAAACAATTGATTCCCAGTTAGGCCCACTGCCTGTATGGAGTTTGATATTCTCCCTGTGTCTGCATGGGTTTTCTCCACGTACCCTGGTTTCCTTCCACATCCCAGAGCTGTTCATGTTTGGTGAACTGGCATGCCTAAATGGTCCAAGTCTAAGTGAGTGAGTGAGTGTGTGTGTGTGTGTGTGTGTGTAAGCAGCCCTGCAAGGGAATGGCGTCTTATCCAGGACTAGTTCCTGCCTTGCATCCTGAGCTGCTGGGAAAGGCTCCAGCCACCTGCAACCTTGAACTGGAAAAAATGGGTAAATAATTATTTTACTTATTTTTATTAATCTTTCTTAAATGTATATACAGGTCACATTTATTTCAATTTTTAATATTAGAAGTGTTTTGGTCTTTATTTAGAAGTTTAGTGATGTTTTTGTGATCAGAAATATGCTGTAGGAATGAAATCCTTGTTTCTATCAATTAGTCTATGGCCAATTTTTTTTCCTTATATGTCATTTCACTTAAAGTTGCAGTTTCCAAAAACCTGTTGATGATGTTAAATTAGGACTTACTCTATTTCTTTCATAGCTGACTTTAACATATATCTTTCAGATTTTGTTCCTAAGATTCCAGTCGAGGAATTTGATCTAATTTAGTTCAATTCAACAAATAGTTATTGAGTCCTTGTGATAAGCAAGGCAAATATTTCTTTTCTGTTGTGTTCTTTCTGGATATCAAGCTTCATGAGAGACTGTGACATGCCAGCAAAGAATTCCAGCTTGAAAATCAAATAAGTTGGGGTTCAAATCCCAGCCCCACAACTGCCTTGGGGATCTTGGGCAAGTTGCCTACTTCCTTTATCTGTGAAATGGGGGTGTGATTAAACTGACCTTACAGGGTTATTCTGTGGATTAAATGGAGTAATGAAATAAGTAAATGGAATCAATTTTATTCATGACCATTTGGTCTGAAGATTATTCATATTCATTAAGCAGAGCTGCATTCTGTTCAAGGTCATTTATTGCCATGTGTGGCAGATTGTATTTTCTAAATATGGCTACAACAGTATCTTCCTACCCACCTGCTCTTCAGCATTGTGACCTTGTCATTCCCTTACCAAGAGGGGAATCTAATCCTCCTACCCTTGAATGTTGGTCACTCTTAGTGATTCTGGGCCATGCTATCTATTGCCCCTTCCAGCTGACAGGAATGCAGATGTCATGGAGCTGTGATGGTAGGAGCTGAGGTAGAAATTGACAGGACAAGAAAACAGAAAGCCTCTGAAACCTTGATGATTATGTGTGTTGTCATAGCAGCCATGGACTACATACCTGGACTTTTACATGCCGGAGGAATCATCTTTTATCTTATTTTGGTCGCCATTATTTTGAAACTTCCTTTCACGTCAACTTAACCGATATCCTAACCAACTCAATTAGAAAGTGCCTGGCATAAAGCTGGTGCTCAGTAGTAAGTAGCTAGCACATTTCAAATACCAATGCCATCTACTGTCCTTCAGGACACAACTCCTTCTTTCTGAGTGATTTTTATACTTGGCTGATTGACTTTTTCTTTTCCACATAGGCTTCCTTCTCTCTCTGGCTTCTGGGTCATCAACAGAAAACAGTGATATTTCAAGTTGCTTATTCCCAGTAATCTTTGAGCTCTTTTTCTCCAATGACTCCTCAATTTCAGCCATCTAGGTTCACAGATGATCTCAGGTTTCATTATAGTACTAAATGGCTCCACGTTTAAGCTCTAGAATTCAGCCATTTTTCTCTCTTATTCCTGCTTCTTCCCTGGTCACTGTTCTTACCCTTTCAGTGTTACCAACCCAGTTTTCGTTCTCATCTTGTTTTTCAACTCTTAGGTCCCATCTTGTGTGCTAGCGTGATGTTATGCCTGACACTTCTACTGAGCATGGGCCATGTGCCAAGCATTTTTTCTGTCATCCTCTAGAATCTCAGCATACCCTCTTCATCTTCTGATATTCCACCTGGTCGGCACTAGCCCAGCTGATCCGAGTGGGCCTCCTCTGGATTCCCACAGTGCCTATGCAGTCCTCTATCACAACTGGTGTCACATTGCTTTATCAATTTCAGTTTGTGTGTCTGTCTCCCCACTAGACTATGAGCTTTTTGAGGTTGGAGACTGGCTTATTAGTCTATGTAACTACAACTTAAGCAAAATACACATCTATTAGTTGGAGTGTCACAGATTTTCCTGCCTTCATGACTTTGCTTATGCCATCTCTCCCTGGGAATCTTTTCCCCTAACAACATTGCCTCCTTTTAAAAATCAGACAAATCCTATAAGGTTCATCTCAGATACCACCTCCAAAAAGTTTTTCCTGATATGACATCTTCTTCCATTGGAGCTCTAAAGCATTTCATTGGTATTTCTTTGCATTTTTTGCATGTATTTGATTTTGCAGTCAATTTAATTATTGAGTACCTACTATTCACCCAGTGATATACTGCCCACTTCATTCATGGCTATCATTTATTCCTCATAAATATCCAATAATCCTGATTTTACAGATAAGGAAACTGAGGCTTTGAAAGATTAGGCAGCTTTGCAAAATCACGTAGCTAGAAGGTACAAGGACCATGATTCGCTCCAGCTCAGAGTTCTCTTGCTGAAATGTGTTGCTTCATAGATGCTTTGGGCAATTGTTCCTTGTGTAAATGTCTTGCTTCTGAGTGAGTTCTTGAGGGGCAAGTGGTATGTCTTTCACCTTTAAATCTCCTTTAACATCTAGCCCAGCCTTTTGCACATAGTGCTTGCAATAAAATAAACAGAAAATAAAATTGATTCAGGGACTCTCAGAAAACACCTACAAGGCAGCCCAGGGACCCCCTCCCTTGACTCCCATTTCCCTCTTACTGACTCAAGGGACCGGATTGCCAACAGGCTCAAAACGGACCCTTGCAGGAGCAGGTGCTAATTCAAACAGCCTCATTAACAATCTGTGGGGCTCCTGTGCTAATTACAGTGGGGCTTTAACTACATCCAGTTCCCCGATTCAACAGCTTCTATTTTTAACCCATAATGGTGGGATCTACATGAGGAGTATGCAGGGATCTAGTGTTCTCTCATGCCACCCTATGTCCTTTCCTAGTGTTTCCGAGGGAAAAAAACTGTGAGAAAGCGAGAAAATACATTCAATTAGTGTAATTATGATTTATATCTCACAGCTTATTGGTTCCTTAGCTGTTTAAATATTATAATTATTAAAATCAAGACAAATCTAAAAACAAAGAAAATTTATCAAACTACCGTTGACCGTGACAGAATAGACACTTCTTTCCCCAGCCATGTAGTTCCTATGATACCTCAGTAATTCTAAGTCACTTTGTAGAATTTGTCATTTTGATAATTTTACATTTATTTTTGCTATTCCTTGGTTAATCTCCATTTCTTCTATTAGATTACTAACCCTGCGAAGACAGGGATAGCATCTTCTCTTTCTCTAATTCAGAGCTTGCTATGTATCAATTAGGCTGTTTGCTATGTGTCTAACTACCTTATTTCTAATCGTAATAAGGACTCACAAGGTAGGTACTAATGTGTCTATTTCACAGATAAGGAAATTGAGATACAGGGAGGTTAAATAACTCATCTAGAACCATACAGCTAGTAAGTAGAGAGGCTATAATTTAAATCCAAGTCTTTCTGGTTCCAAAAGTAATATTTTGTCCTGTATGCTGTATAGCCTTGACTAAAGAAGCTTTTAATCTTGGTGGTTTTTTTTTCTTCCTTTTGTTAAGAAAGAAATTATCTTAATGGGTTGTTAACCAAGTGCTAAATTTCTGTCCTGGATGTGTGTGTTTTTGATAGAGAAGATACAAGAACTGTGTATCCATATGACTATCGTTAGAAAAATGTTGCTTACCTCCACATAGCTTTCTTTTAAAACAAAATATTGATGACTTAGTTTAATTCATCCAAATTCCTTGTGTCAGATTTTACTGTGTGTATTTGTATAGTTGTTGTGTTTTTATTCTGCCTCAGAGACTAGTATTCTGAGAATTGAAGTTTGCTTAGGAAAGTTTGACATTCAAAGATTTAGTTATTTTGGCCACCCCATATTGCTGAGGTTTATGGAAATGAAACTGTTGTAAACAAAGTAACTTTTTTCATGATTTCCTCATGTTTTCTTTTTTGTACTCATTACAGCATATTAATTATCAGTTTGAAACAGATTTTTCCTTTTGTATCTTGTTAATCTTTCCAGAATTTGTTGTAAGGAAGTAAATTGTAGATTTCCTTTGATTCTAATGCCTCCCTGAACTTCAAAGGTAATATTCCATCAGAGAGAAGCTTTGGATTCTAATTTTTTTTTAATCTCAGAAAATTATACAGGCAACATATTTGAAGTAGTATGGTGGAAAATTCTAAGAAGAAATGAATGTATGAGCTCTCCTTTTAAAGAAGATGCTGATAAGAAAGTAAAAAGAAGGAAAAGACAGGAATACATGAAGAAGACAGGCCCCCTCAAGCATTCAATGGCAAACCTAACATATAAACTTTTTTCCTTCAAGATAAAAATTATCTTAAAGGAAAAACAGGAACTTATGATCTTCAAGGCAAGTAATAGGAAACTATTTTTACTGTAGTTTTTCTTCTAAAATAAAAGAGTGAGTTTATACCAGCTCCTTAGAAATACCATTTAGCCCCAATATTCTCTATTGCAAGTGGGCAAGTTCTGCCCCATGGAAATGCTACCTTTGTTTGATAAAAACAAAACCAGATATGGGGAGCATAACTTCTCATTCCTTAATTGTCAGCTGCAAATTGTGACTTCCTCCAACGAATATTATATTGGAAAGAGGTAACTTCACACTGGAGAAACCTGAAAAATTCTATCAATCAAGGTCAACAGCAACAGTCATAAATCATGTTGATAGTATGTGCCCTTCATTTGATGTGATGAAAATGACACTTTACCTCTGTAATCTTCCTTCCCCAAACCCATATCCCCAGTGTAATCTTCAGAGAAACATCAAAGTCCATTAGAGGAGCATCGTAACAAAATATTTGGGCAATACTCCCCAAATCTATCAATGTAATCAAAAACAAGGGAAGTCAGAGAAAATGTTGCAAGCAAATGTAGCCTACGGAGACATGTCAGCTAAATGTAATATGGTATGAAATTGAATATTTCAAACTGAAAACTGTTGAAACTTCAAATTATTCTGACCCTTGAGAGGGATGTGGCTCTGCAGCCTGAGTCACATGGCATGAAGTAGCAACTTCTGCTTTTATGCCCTTGTAAATAGTTAAGACCAGCCTGGGCATGGTGGCTCAGGCCTGTAATCCCAGCACTTTGGGAGGCCAAGACCAGTGGATCATGAGGTCAGGAGTTTGAGACCAGCCTGGCCAACATGGTGACACCCTGTCTCTACCAAAAGTACAAAAATTAGCCAGGTGTGTTTGCGTGCAGCTGTAGTCCCAGCTACTCAGGAGGCTGAGGCAGGAGAATTGCTTAAAACTGGGAGGTAGAGGTTACAGTGAGCCGAGATCACACCACTGCACTCTAGCCTGGTGACAGAGCAAGACTCCATCTAAAAAAAAAGAAAAGAAAAAAGAAAAAAAGAAAGAAAAGGATGTTAGATAAACTAAGAAAATCTGATAAAATTGGGACTGAAATTAATAATCATGAATATTTGTTGGTTAATTGTAACAATTTGATACCATACTAACATAAGATGTTAATAAAAGGTGAAAGAAACTGTGCAAGGTATATAGAGACTCTGTACTATCTTCTTAATTTTTCTGTAAATCTAAAACTGTTCTAAAACAGGAAATTCATATTTAAAAAACTCAAATAAAAATGCTTGTAGGATTATTTAAGAGCTTCCTTAGACATTTAGAAGAACACAGAAATAATGAATGTTACATAATAAGTTCTAACATTTGGACTATCTTTTCTGGTTTAGGAAATGCCTTAATATATACTGTCTTATTTAATTTTTAAAACAGTCTGGTGAAGTAGATACAACTAATTATTCCCATTTTACAGAAAAGAAAAGTGGAGCTTAGAAAGATGAGGTGGCTCCATAGGAATTTTACAGCTTATGTCCCTAGTTCCAGTGATCTTTCCACCATATCCCACTTACCTCTCTACTGCTCCTAAAAATTAGCAACAACATAGGCAATAATAGCACCAGGCTTTAATGATTGGTCAATATAATGCAAGGGAACAATTCCTACACCCTCTTCCACTGTTTTCCCACCCAAAACATTGATCTAAAATATCCATTTAAGCATTAGTTAGTGGCATCTTATCACAAAAATTCAAAAATTGTGTTTGCCTCTGACAACAAGGGTACAGAATGTGTTACCATTGAAGGTGGATGGTAATGTGAATGGGCAATAGTTTACCTTTTGTCAGAAAGCTTTATATTTTAGGTCTGCACATTTAGGAATATGACCTTTACTCAAGGCTATCTTAAACATCTCATTTGGCTTTTAGGAGTTTGTTGATAATAGATGGTGTTCTATACTTCGGACTGGAGAAGTGTTCAAAGACTAGCGATGGTTTGGGGATCATTTACAAAGTGTTCCAGCTGTGGTGGCCATATGCCACTCCATTTGCCTGTATTGTGTGGGTATTGTTCTGCTATGTTCTGAAGCTTACCTACTCTTGCTTTTGGATTGAAGACTACTTGGGGCAGGGATATAGTTTTTTGTTTGGATCATTTTACCTGCTACAGAGCAACATATACTCTTTTACTGCAAATTCAGGAAACATGTGGCTCTTAAGTTGGCAATTGTAGCAGCATTAAAAATATACATATTAGAAATTGTATCTTTGAAGTTTATTATGTGGCAGGTGAAAGGTGTGAGGGATGGGAGGAGGCTACCATTTAAAACATCTGCCAAGACACAGGTAGTAACACTAGCAATTACTGGATATTATTAAATACAGCTACTGTGAGATGAACTCACCATATAGAATCTGTCTCTAATCCCATAAGAGAAGCTGGTTTATAATTATGGATCTTGTTGTGTGTCCTAAAGGGTAACTGGCCTGAGTTTCTACCAGCTCTTAGTTGGAGATCCTGTATGGGAGGGAGGTGAACAGGGCACATGCAGAGGATTTTGAAGATGAGGAGTCCCCCAATAAATGTTATTTTAAACTTCTTATATTGCTATAAACTCTGTTAGAAGGAAAGTCCACATGATTTTGGTCATCTTTGGGAGCTTTAGAAATACAATGTTTTTACCACTTTAGGTAATCAAATTATTTATGGAGCTTTCAGGACTATACTCAACTTCTCCACTCACAGAGAAGCCATTTTCTCCTGTTCAACTTATTGTCAAGTCTTCTCAGATCATCTGCAGTTTGTAAGTAATAAAGCTGTGTTTTCTTCCTTCTGTCCTCTCATCTCATACTGTTTCTTTGACCTAGGATCCTCTTTTTCTTCCCTGATTGTCCTTTAAAACTCAGCTCACATTTTACCCTCCTCTGGGAAATCTCCTTTGGTTACATTCTGTTTCAATAGAAAGTTTAAATTAAATTAGGTAATTTTTTTTTTTTTTGACAGAGTCTCCCTCTGTCGCCCAGGCTGGAGTGTAGTGGCACGATCTCGGCTCACTGCAGCCTCCACCTCCTGAGTTCAAACAATTCTCCTGCCTCAGCCTCCTGAGTGGCTGGGACTACAGACGCCTGCCACCACACCCAGCTAATTTTTTTATTTTTAGTAGAGGCAGGGTTTCACCATGTTGGCCAGGCTGGTCTCCAACTCCTGACCTCAAATGATCCACCCACCTTGGCTTCCCAAAGTGCTGGGATTACAGGTGTGAGCCACTAAACCTGGCCCGTGTCATTTTTTGTTTATTCATTTATTCAACCATTCAT
The DNA here is from genome assembly GCA_963573385.1 of Cacajao melanocephalus. Classification (NCBI taxonomy): domain Eukaryota; kingdom Metazoa; phylum Chordata; class Mammalia; order Primates; family Pitheciidae; genus Cacajao; species Cacajao melanocephalus. Next base: position 25,306 of record CAUYLG010000590.1, read on the forward strand.
TAAAGTATTTATTACGTATTCATTTGCTATGTGTCAGAAGTTGTTTTAGCTATGGAAGATCTAACAGGGCACAAAATAGGTGAGGTTCCTGCTCTCAAAGAGCTTACTGTTGGAAAGAAAGCCAATAAAAAAGTGGACAAATGATTAAGTAGAATTTATGATTTTAGATAGTAAAGGAAAGAAAAGCAGAGTAGTGAGATTGTGAGTGACTGAAGGTGGGAGCTGTTTTGAATGAATGGACAGAGAAGCATTCTCTGAGGAGATGACATTTGAAAAGAAGCCTGGATGAAGTGAGAGAGCAAGTGATGTGAAGATATGAGAGAAGAGTAGCTCAAACAGAGAGAACACTGAAGGTTGTGAAGGGAGAAGCTAGCTTGAGGTGCTTGAGGAATCCAAGGAGGCCTATATGGCTGGAGCATCATGAGTGAGGAAGAACGTGGTAGGAGGTGAGATCACAAAGACAGACCTCTCCAAGTTATGTAGGTTCTTAAAGGTCAAAGAGATAACTTTATGTGGTGATGGGGCCAGGATTTGTATCTAGACTTATTGCTCTCCAAATCCTGTGCCTGTAATAGAACATTATCTATATGTGTTACACTCTTTAATACAGTGATGGAAAGTGAAACCTTTAGGCTGTTCAAAAATGTTGAATTAAGATGCCATATGAATGTTTTGTAAAAATTAATTACATTTATTATTACAAAAAAGGCATATAGTTTTAGGTATAGTATTTGTCATTGATCTATTTTGTAAACATATATGTTTTTATCAAGCTATTCTTTAAAACTGTTGTGTATATTAAATAAGAGAACATCTAAATTTGAATTCCAGATTTATATCACTAATTGTGATATTCTGCTTTCTTTTTGTATGTTTTTTGAAAAAAAATTATAGCTTGGTGTTTATTACATAGCCATAAATTTCCATTTAGTTCTGGGATTTATATACTTGACTACATGGTTTCAGGGATACTATGACTCCAGTGGACATAGTTAACTTTTATATCAATCATCTCCTCTTAAAACTAATAGAGGAAGCTGGGCATGGTGGCTCACACATATAATCCTAACACTTTGGGAGGCCGAGGTGAGTGGACGACCTGAGGTCAGGAGTTTGAGACCAGCCTGGCCAACACGGAGAAACCCCGTCTCTACAAAAAATACAAAAAAAATTAGCTGGGCATGGTGGCAGATGCCTGTAATTCCAGCTACTCAGGAGATTGAGGCAGGAGAAGTGCTTGAACTCAGGAGACAGAGGTTGCAGTGAGCCAAGATGGTGCCATTTCACTCCAGCCTGGGCAAAACAGTGAGACTCCATCTCAAAACAAACAAACAAAAACCAAACCAAACCAACCAAACAAAAAAAATGAATAGAGGAGATACTTACATATATTTGGACACATCCTAAGATTTGCACTCCAAGAGCAATTCTGAAAATTTAGGTTCACTGACATCATGATCTATTAATCTCTTCTGAAACTGTCATTCCATTTCCACCATGGAACTCTAATACTCAAATCTGTTACTATTTTGAGCACTGGATAAATGAGGTTCTATGGCCTCCTATTCAGTCTAAATGTCTTCACTTTCTTGAACAAGCCAGCAATAGCCTTGTTTTATTCCCTAGAATTTCAGCCTCATTGTGTTTAAATGTTTTGTCACATCAGTAAGACAGTCAAATTTTAATGATACTGGGGGATGCAGCAAAATGAGTGTCTCAGAGCCCTTTAGCTCCAACTCTTTTAATTCTTGAATAGATTTAAATAATCAAAACAGCTGACGTCATTAAAATAGACTAGGCTTACATGCCCTACTTTGTCTTCTTCCAAATATCCTGTAAATAAGTACCAGTTAAGGGCATGAACATGAAGAAAAATGGAGATCTTTATCTGTTTCTCCAGTTAACTATAGAGAATCCAGTACACCTAGTTCATACCACATACTCTTTTTCTGAAAGAGAAATGAAGCCTGGGGTTCATAAGCCTTCTCTTCTGATGGAAATAAAATGTTGAAAACAGTTTTTCCTTTTTTTCTGCAGGTGCCACATTTGTGATAAGTACAATTAGCTTTTCCATGTTTAAACCAAACTTCTCAAATTTCTTTTGGGCAGATGGTTAAGTTCTATCAGGTCATGTGTCCTGGCTAATTGGATAAAACATTTTCCGCTGCAATATCACAGGCAGAATGTTGACAAAGGTATCATGTGACAGGTACTTGCATACTCTGACGGGGTGAACATAGAGCAATGAGGTCTTTAGGGAGGACAGTTTGTCAATACATTTCAAGAATGTTGTACATTTCCTACCCCTTAGCCAGTGACCTCATGTATAGAAATCCAAACCAAGAAAGTGTTGAAATGATGACAAAAGGTATACATACAAAGATGTTCACTGCAGCATTATTTGTAACAGAAAAAGTAGGACTCAAATATCCAAGAAGGGAAAGCTTTAATTAGTTATGATGCACCTTTATGATGGATTTTATAGCAACAGGAGTAATGTTTTCAAAGAATACTTCATGACATGAAGAAATTCTTATGAATTAACATTGTCATAAACAGTATGTAGTGTAATATACCACTTAAAAAACTAAGTCATAAACAGTATGTGGTGTTATATACCACTTAAAAAAATTTATGTATGGGCATAATGCCTTTCCTAGCCCCACGTTCTTTAAGTCCCTAGATACTAAGAGGTCAATGGCCCTTCTTGGATGACATTCTCCTGCTAATCTCATCCAAATGATGAGTTACCTGACGTTTACAAGGTTCTTTACGGAGTTATCTCTAGCAAGGAGTGGGAGAAACACAGAATGGAGCCCATCTACTTTCAGCAGTCTATTTAATGGAAAAGGGGGAGCTTTACATATCTGGGCCTTTAAAAAGAGAGTGGCCTCTGGAAATTTCCATCCTTGGGACCTGTTTCCCTTCTCAATTTACCTGACCTTTCCTCTTTAACTCCATCTCCAGATCCATCCCTGAGAGCCATGTTCTCATTTCCTTCTTTAGGAACTGTGCACCTCATCTCTGAAGGAGGAGAGTCTGCCTCTCTGACCTTTTTTATATGCCTTGTTTGGGTCAGTTTTTCATCCGTTCCTACTCTTCTGAGCCATTGTAAGATCAAAGAATCACTGTTGATTTCCTCATTTGCTTACCCAAGAAGTTACCATATTTCACCAAGACAGTGGGAAGGGCATTCATATTTCTTAGAGACAATCAATATTTAGTAAGGACAGCCTTTCCTTTCTATTAGCCTGTGTTTAGCTTTGTTCCTTTCAGAAGAGTAGCCCCTGGTATAATATTGTTGTGCTAAGAAGCTGTTGGTGCTCTCCTGAGCTCGGTTTATATTTCAATCCCAAACTAGCTGTCAGTGGCTCTTCCTCTTTGCTACCCAGAAAGAGTGGTGTCAGTGCCAATTAAATTCTCTTTGATGGCATGAGTTAACCATGATTGAGAGGTAGGAGCAAGTAAGGGGACAGGTTTCTCCATTTTTAAATTGCTACAATGTCTCTTCCCTCTGCTGTGAATTTCTTCAAGCCAATATCACGTCTGACTCATCCAGCTACTACCCCACCCCAGCCATCATTGAGATAATACTCTGCCCATCAAATTAGGCTACCTTTAAGTTATTGATACAATCTGAGAGCTTGGTATGGGGAAGGCTGGGAGGTAATGGAATACATTGATGAAGAGCATGATCTTTTTAGGCTTCCTTCTAACATCAGAATATTTTTCTTTCTTTTGAATTCAGCCATGTTTTAAAATTTTAATATTTTATCCAGCATTTATATGTGTTCATGTAATCAAGGAGACCCTCCTCTAACTTAGCCATGTTTACCGATGCTCATCTTTAAATTTTTCCTTTTTAATATTTGGTATGTGCTTTCCAGATCTTCTCTCTCTATGAAGTGTTTTTTGCTCAGGCTGCTATAAAAAATACTATAAACTCACGGCTTACATACAACAGAAATTTATTTATCACAGTTCTGAAAGTTGGCATTCCAAGATCAAGATGCATGTGTGGCTGGCTTCTGTTGAAGACCTCTTCCAGGCTGCAGACTGCTAACTTCTCATTGTATCCTCATATGGTAGAAGGCTAGCTAGCTAGCTCTCTGGCCTCTCCTTGTAAGTGTAACTTCTTCTTCCTGAGGGCTCCACCTTCATGACATAATTACTTCCCAAAATCTCCAACTCCAAATGCTATCACATTGAAAGCTTCAACATATAAATTTTGGGGGAACACAAATATTCAGTCCATAGCATGAAAATAATTTCCTATGCCTCTAAACATTGCTGGGAGACCCCTGCAGATATGGTCGGGGAAAAAGTTAGTTAATAAAACTACCTGCTCCTTAATTCTTTATTTCTCCAAGATACAGTCCCCTCCATCTTGCAAGTTTTCTTCCTTTCCTTGTTAGGCCACCAGCCTCACTTATATTTGTCTTGGTAGCTGGATTTACCACTTTTATTTAGCTCATGTTCATATTGGCAACTTGGTTTTAGTGTCTTGATTATGTAATTAGGAGTAGAATTTTTAGGTCATATGATAAGAGTATGTTTAACTTTATAAGAAATTGCCAAACTGTTTTCCAAAGTAATTGTGCAAGTTTGCATTTCCACCAGCAATACATGAGAGTTTTCGTTTCTCTGCATCCTTACTAATATTTGGTATTTTTAGTATTTGAAATTTTAACCATTGTAGTGTTTGGTAGTGGTATCTCATTGTGATTTTAACTCACATTTTCCTAATGGCTAATAATATTGAACATCTTTTTACATGCTTATCATCCATTTGCATATCTTCTTGTTAAATTCTTTTGTCCATAATTGGGTTGTTGGTCTCTGTCTTCTTAATATTCAGTTGAACAGCAGAAATTTTTAATTTTGATGAGGTCCGATTTATCAATTTTTTTCTATGGTTATGCTTTTTGTGTCCTAGAGACTCTTTGTCTAATCAAGGTCACAAAAATGTTTGTTGATGCTCTCTTCTAAAAGTTTTACAGTTTTTATAGTTTTTGTTCTAGTTTTAGGTCTATGATCCACTTCAAGTTAAAATTTGTATATGGTAAAGGTATTGGTCCAGGTTCATGTTTCTTTTGCTCTACTACCATTTGTTTAAAAAGCTGTCTTTTCCCATTGATTACCTTAGTTCTTTTGTCCAAAATCAATGTACCATATATGTATACATATATGGATGCTATTCTGTTCTATTGATCTGTATGGTATGTCTATATGCATATGTTATGTGATTATGCAAATCAGATGCTGTCTTTGTTATTGTAACATTATAGTAAACCTTGAAACCAAGTAGTGTGAGTCCTCCAATTTAGTAATTTATTGTTAAGAATGCTTTTCTTTCTTTTGAGATGGAGTCTCGCTCTGTTGCCCAGGCTGGAGTGCAGTGGTGTGATCTTGGCTTACTGCAACCTCCACTTCCTGGGTTCAAGTAATCCTCCTGCTTCAGCCTCCCGAGTAGCTGGGATTATAGGCACTGGCCGCCATGTCTGGCTAATTTTTGTATTTTTAGTAGAGATGAGGTTTCACCATGTTGGCCAGGCTGGTCTTGAACTCCTGATCTCAAGTGATCCACCCACTTTGGCCTCCCGAAGTGCAGGGATTACAGGTGTGAGCCACTGAGGCATCCAAACTAGTACATTTTTCTTTTACAAAATGTTTTGGCTCTTCTAGTTCCTTTATTTATATATAAATTTTAAAATTAGCTTGTCATTTTTAATTATAAAAGTTATTTAATTACTGGAATTTTGATGGAGATTGCATGAATTTATAAATTGCTATTGTCCAATGAAACTTTTGGTGATTAGGGAACTATTCTTTTTTTAAAAAAATTAAGTTAAATTTATTTATTTATCTTGAGACCCTGTCATGCTATCATTTCCATTCTGCATCTCACTTAGTGGCCAGGCACATGGAAGGTGTCATTTTAATAAATGTTTATGGAGGGAGTGGGTGAATCCTACAGGGTATATTTTCCTTGAAAGAAGGCATCCTTGTGGTGGGTGGGTGTTTTCTGTAGAGACAGAAACCATAGGAGGTCTCTGGGAAAAACAGACCTCCAAGGGACATATGAATGGTAGCATGGGGAAACCAATTCCCAGCAGCCCATGTGGGGGATATTTTTCCCCCACTCACCATGCTGTGCTATTTCACACAACAAAGGGAAGCCTCTGAGGCTCCAGCAGTAGTGAAGAAGTCTATACTCCCTCCTGCACTGCTTCCTGAGGAATAGCTGACACAGAGGAGAACTGAATCTGGTCCTATCAGCAAGCTGGTTTTCCAGGCTTTTCATCTCCTTCGCCCAGTGGGCATTTGTCTATCAATTCTGTCTAACAAAACTTTCTGCAGTGATGGAAATGTTCTGTATATATGTTGTCCAATATGGTAGCCACTAGCCACATGTAGCTATTGAGCACTTGAAAAGTGGCTACTCTGATTAAATAACTGAGTTCTAAATTTTACTTAAAATTTAAATTGACCACTGTGGTTCAATTTAATAGTGTTATATTTGTCTCTTAATCCTTAGCACCTGCACAGAGCCTGGCTCAGAAGAGGCATGGGGGATGTTTGCTTAAGTGAATTGTTCTAAACTGTGCTAGATTCTTTATTGACTGGATTTATATTCATCAAATGCATTTTCATTCATCGCCCTATTTGTGTCTTAGAGCAACTCTTTGTGGTAGGTAGGACCTTTGTCTCAATTTGTTGGAAGAGGAAACTGAGGCTCAATGAGTTTAAGTGATTTGCCCAAGATCATAAAGCTATAAGGTCAGTCAGAGTAGACCAAATATTTCTCTTTATTTTTCCAGCTTCCTATACTTCATGTAGTTTTTTTGTTCTTCTTAGCCCTTAATGACCTTCTGACTCAGAAATTCCCACAGCCCTCACAGCCTTTACACAACTGGCGTTAGGACTGTGGAAAGCACACATATATTCATCTTGATAGTTGTGTGGACATGGCTTGTGAATTTTAAACTGTTCAAATGTGAGAGATAATTCTGATAGATATTTTCATGTAACTTTCTGTAGAAGATTCTTATCCTTGATTTTAATGCAGATGAATGGAAGGTTTCATGCATGTGGCCAGCATCTTACTTAGAAGTCTTTCTGGTCGTCTCTGAATTTCTGCCTCGAGGCTTTCTCTCAAACTCTAGAAGTCTGCTAGGCCCTGGAAAGGATAACCAGGAAATGTGAGAGAGTTCAAAGGGGGAGGTGGAGAGTAACCCTCAATCAATGGAGACAGAAATTAGGAGATAAAGGCCCCAGCCTCCGCGTTCTTCAGTGGGACCATGGCAGGTGCACATTCCAACTTGTTTTTCAGAGTCTCCAGCAAGATTAAAAATAGTTGTCTACTAAAGCAATCGGCTCAATAACACATTTTTGTTGGCGTTTTCCCCCTTTCCCCTTTCACTCTCTCCACCTCACTTCCTTTCAGATTACCATCATTTTCCATTCAGCAGACATTGACTGAGTACCTACTTTGTGTCATGCACACTTCACTATGGAGTATACATGGATAAGAGATCAACCCCAGGTATCAGAGAGCTCATGGTCGAGAAGGAAATAATGCATAAAGCATTTGGAACAGAGGGCATATACAGGGTACTGTGGGAGGGCAGAGCTGGTCAGGAAGTGTAATGTTCCAGGTTGGTCTTAGAAGACAATGTGTGTCACTACTGAAAGGTGGGAAAGAGCATCCCATATTTACCGAAAAATACATCAGCAACAAGGTAAGTTTTTTTCTAGTTGGGAGTTGCTGCCATCGCAGAGGAGCAAGGAGCCAGAACCCTTTGGGCCTGTGTGTGTTTGGGTTGGGGTGGGCACACAGTTGGTTTTCGATGCATTTCAGTTGAAGACAAGTCACCCAGGCAAGCCAAGAGAAGCCGTGGGAAATCAAGAACCTGTCCCAAGTCCCCAAAGTTGAGCATCAACCACAGAAAAGCCAGTTTAGCTAGTCTGGGCGATCAGTACGAGGACCCAGGCAGGAAAGTGCCATCCCTACAGACTTGGCCCCTGCGCTCTATGGGTGGCAGAACCTGCTCATTTGCCAGGATGCGGTGGCTCCGTTGCAGGGGAGCAGCGCCGCGGAGCCAGGGTGCCGGCTCCGGACCCAATTCGCACCGCGGGGGCGGGGCCTCGGACGCACGCTCCTCCCAGGCGTCCCTCCCGCCCTCCGCCGCGCGCAGGCCGCCCGCGCGCCGGCCGCCCGTTGCCCTAGCAACCGTCGTGCCGCGTCTTCCTGAGGGAGCTCCTGTCAGCCGGCTGATCCCACCACCCGCTCCCTACTGCCCCGCAGTTTTCGCGTGGGCTCGGAGACTGAGGGACAACAAAAATGGCGGAGCGGAACCAGACGGCGGCTGAGGCAGGTCTGTGGGGGCGGTCGATCTGGGGAAGGCAGAGGCGGCCAGGCTGTCCTGGGCCTCAGGGGATAGGGGACTCGGGCATGGCCCTACTCCTGAAGAGGCGCCCCTGTATATATGCGCGGTGGGTTATGACCTCAGGGTCAGGGGTCAAGGGAGGTGTGTACCCCTCTGAATGGCGGGCGGGGACCTTGAAGTCCAGTTGGTGGACGGGAGTGTGAGGGAGTGTGCAGACTTCTGAGGGAACATGGGCCTGGTAGGGGCTGGGACCCGAGGGAAGACACAGGACCCTAATTTTGGGATCACCTGTGGTGAAGGCTAATCCTAGGGCTAGGCTGTGTCATGGAAAGGGTGTACACAGCCCTGTGGGAGCATGGGAGAGATCCCTAAAAGGGGCATGATTTGGGCTGGGGGTGGGAGTAGGAGGCTCTGACTCTAAAAAGGGAGCTATACGTGGAAGGTGTGTTACTTTAATATCAGACAGTGCCATGGAAGGGGGAGTTAGAGTATTTGTGTTTGGGGATGTGCAGTGTCCTCAGGGTCACCCCTGGTCACAGAGAAATTTATGCAAATAATCTTGTATGAGTCCTTAAAAAGACAAGAGGCCTTGAGGACACACTCAGAGCCCCAGTCCTTTAGGAGCCTACTAAAGGAGGCTGGAGCCTGAGTGTGAGTGTATGTGGGATCAGTGATCTTGAAGGTCATTCAGAATCACAAAGGAGTGCATGTCCACACTTCTGTGGGTGGGAGATAGTCTTTAAGGGACAGGGAGGCTGACAGGAAGGGAGACCCAAAATCCTATTCCTGAGGGGACCCCTTGTGCATATGGCTGGGCTTTGTGAGATATTGACTTTAAGTGCTTTACAGGGTCATAGAAGAAAGCAAAGGTTTTTACAGTTTTGAGTATATGTGAGGGAGTTGCCTCTAAATGAGGCTGACCACTGAAGAACTGGATGTCATGGGATTACATGGGTGTGTGGGTAGAAAAGCAGTGATTTTGGGGATATGTGTGTGATGAGTGGTGGCAGTGGTATACATAACCTTGTATATGTGTCCTGATCAGGTATTATCATTACAAGAGTAATCCACTTGAATTGTTTCAGCCCTGGTGTGCGTGTGTGTGTGTGTGTGTGTGTGTGTTTATAGCACATACACACCCCAGAAACTGGAACTGAAAACTATGACACCCTCAGAAATGGTTCAAGACCTTCATTATTTCCCTTTCTTTCATGGCATCTCTGTTTTACTGAGTAGCTCCTCTATTCATAGTTTTAGCTCCCTCATAACTTGAACATGCTCATTCCTTTATTCATTCATCCACTCAGCAAATATTTATTGAGTATTAACTATATGCCGGGCAATAAGTTAGGCACTGGAAATTCCCTGCTTTGGATTAGCTTGCCTTGTTCTTCTTTTCTCTTTTTTCTCATAGCATTTATTGCCTTTGAACATACTATTTAATTTACTAACTTGTTTTGCTTATTACCTGTCTCCTTCCACTACAATGTAAGGTCTATGAGGGCATTGTTTTATCAACACCACATGTCTAGAATTGTTCTAAGTTTAGTATGTTCTCAATAAATATTTCTTAAATGAATAACTGAATTACTGATATTGTCTGGAAGTGATATTTTAGCTGAGATATGATAGGGATTGGATGATTGAAGAAGAGGGCAAAGAGAGATCCAGGCAGCAGGAAAACCATGTGCAAAGACCCCAAGACAGGTGGGAAACTGATATGCTGTGTTTAAGGAACTGAAAGGAGACAACTGTGGGTACATGTGGGGCAATGGGAAGAGAGAAGAGGTAGGCTGAAGCCAGATCTTCCAGTACTTTGTGGACTATGATATGAATTTGGGCCAGAAATCCTAAGAATAATGGGAAGCCACCGAAGGCTTTTAAATGGGAGCATGCCATGATTAGAATAATTAAAAAATAACTCTGGCTACAGTGTGGAGAGTACAGAGGTTACAAGAGTGGACATAGGATATACTCTCCATCAGCTACAGTGTGGAGAATACAGAGGATACAAGAGTGCATTATAGAGAGACCTTAGAAGGTAGCAGAGGAGATGGAGAGAAGGAATTGAGAAATACTTAGGAGATAAAATTAACAGGACTTAGTGAAGTATGAGGATGACGGAGAAGGAAGTATCAAAGACTTCTTCTCATTTTCTAAGTGTGCAACTGGATAGTTAGTGGTGCCATTACTGGGATAGGGAGCATTGGAAGAGGCGTTGGCTAGGTGTGAGAGAAAAGATTATGAATTTGATTTTAAATGTGTGGAGATTGAGTTATCTTTAGGACATCCAAAAATAAGCAGAGAGATTGACAAGGAAGTTGAATTTACAAGAAAAGTCTAAACTGGCATAGAGATAATTATTTTGACATAGAAATAATTACTCAAGCCATGGGTGTGGATGAAATTGCCTAGAGGGTGAAGAGGCCTGGGATGAAGTGTTTAGTAGCTGCAATATTTCAGTGCCTTCTAAAGGGACTGAAGAGATCAGAGTACAACCAAAGGAATGTTTCAAGATAAATGGAATACTCAATAGACTGAATGCTGTCAAGCAATGCAAAATGAAGGCTAAAAAACTAGATTTAGCAACAGAGAGGTCATTGGTAACATTGATGGTAGGAAATGGATAATGGTAAAAAGTTAGGCCATTTAGGCAAATAAATCCTCAGTCTTTGTTTAATTCAGATTTTCAAGAGAGAGAAGTTTTATTGACTCTCGTCATCTTTTACCACTAAATCACAGTCCAGTGTCAGGATTGACTGTTTTTGGATTATGTGTCCAGCTATTGCTGGCTGGAGTCACTTGGTACAAAATATGGCCGTCTGGTAATTTCTCATCTCACTCGAAATAGCTAACATTTATGAAGTATTTATTTTGTACCACACATTGTACTAAGTGCTTTATACATTTTACTTCAGTCTCATAACAACTCTCTAAGGTATTCCCTATGTTTTATATGTGGAGAAGTTTTGGAACAGAGAAGTTGATAACTTGATTGAGATCTGCAAAGAATTAGTAGAAGATTAGCTTTTTTGACAATTTAATTATCCACATTCATGATTTGGCTTTCTGTTTGTGTTACAACATACCACATTCTGAAGAAATCATAGCCATGATGAAAATTCCTGCCTTACAGGAAATATTCTAAGCTAAGCATATTCTAGCAAGGTGAAATGGTCACCTTGCTAGAATATGGGCTTAGAACTGGGCTTAGATCCTTGTATAAACCCTACTTCTATGACTTATTAGATATGGACCTTGGACTCAAGTTTTCTAATCTTCCGTTTCCTCATTTGTAAAATGGGGATGATATTTGCAGGATATTTGTGAATATTAGAAATAATATACTTGAAGTGTCCAATAAATTATGTCCTTAGTTCACTTGAAGCTTGACTATAAAAAAATTTCAAATTTATTACATATACTTTACATATAAAAGCAACTATGTAAACATATAAGAAATTCTATTTTTTCTTCATTGGTTTTTCACTGCTTTGCTATCAGAAGAAAGGCAGACATTAAGTTTTAGAGAATGTGGAATTGTTACCTGAACTGTGTATCATGAGACTGGTCTCTATATGAGGTAGATTTTGAGGAATTTCTTGGAGGGATGAATGGATACTTAAGATATCTTAAGCATGCTTTTATATGTAAAGTGTATGCAATACATTTGAAATTTCTTATATTCAAGCTTCTTACAGAACATGTACATAGCTCTGTAAGAAGGTCAGATTTACAAAAGGAAGTTTCTTCTTTTAAATCTTGTGCTTTGAAATGGGGACACAATTATCAGAACTTTTCTTTTTCCCTATAAATTTGATTACCAATACTAACAAAAAAGAAAAACTTTCAGTTAATTAAATGTAGGAGTATTAGTCTCATGCTAGATTGCACCTGCTTCTTTTTCTTAGCTTCTTCTCCCTCTGTTTCAGCTATCATAAAAAGCTTTTGTTTTAATTAGCTGGTAAAATAATTTGTTTTTCTATTTTGTCAGGTTATTTTGTGAAGGTCCGTATAGACAGATTTTTTAAAAAAATGATGCAGTCTGTTAAAATGGACTGTACCTTGATCACTCTCTGTGAAATAAATGAGTATATTTTAAAAAGCAGTTCTACGTGAATCTGAAACCAATTATGGGCAGAATGTTGAAAATTTAAAAAGCCTTAGAAATGAGAATATTATTTGATAGCTTGTGTTAGTGGTTGGGCAAAGTAATAGCTAAGCCTTTTTTGTTTTAGTTTTTGTATTTTTTAACTGGGAATAATAGCAGCTACTTTTATAGTGAGATAAGAATTAGAGATAAGGTATGGAAAGTATACAATGTCCTACACTCCCAAAGAAATGATATCTTAATTGGGGTGTGTGTGTGTGTGTGTGTGTGTGTGTCTGTGTGTGTGTGTGTGAGAGAGAGAGAGAGAGAGAATGAGAGAGAGAGAATGATAATATATTTTTCTTAAAGGCATAGTAGAAAATCACCTTTAATAGAGGAGGAAATCCAGGTCTGCAGTCCCTTATCTGGCAAGTTTGGATGCAAATATATTTCAGAACTCAGATTTCTTTTTATTATGGAAAGGCAATACTGCATATGTACTGTCGATTACATAATACCTCCAATGGGGTATGAAATAGTACCATGTAATCAAGCACACCAATATCACATTCACCAGTAATCCCAGCACTTTGGGAGGCCGGGGCAGATGGATCACGAAGTCAAGAGATGGAGCCCATCCTGGCCAACACAGTGAAACCCTGTCTTTACTAAAAATTCAAAAAGTAGCCAGGTGTTGTGGTGCGTGCCTGTAGTCCGAGCTACTTGGGAGGCTGAGGCAGGAGAATTGCTTGAACCTGGGAGGTAGAGGTTGCAATGAGCCAAGATCATGCCACTGCACTCCAGCCTGGGGGCAGAGCCAGACTACATCTCAAAAAAAAAAAAATCACATTCACAGTAAGTGAATAAAAATTATAAACGGAGTCACATAAATTTGGGTCGAGTTTTGCTATCAAATTAGTTTTGGTGCCAAAGTTAGGTATTTGGTGATTTTAGAATTATGGAAAAGGGAATGTGGACTTACATAACTTTATTCATTTTTGGGAATATTTTCGAAAGTTTAAAATACATGCATCACTTTTAGATTTCCTATATTATATGTGAGCTATAACTTTATTAAGATCTCAAAAGTGTTGGTACAGAAAACACTATTTGTTGACAGAAAGTTTATGTGCTTGTTTCTTCTAAGGATCTTTGATAATATCTATATTTCTGAGATCTATGAATGTTGTAATTTGCTTCAGTTTCAGCATTGTGGCTCAGTGTCACTTTCAATGAAAGATACTGAAGATCTGTATATAATAAGAAGGTCAAAGGATGTGAATATTTTGCATATATATTCTAAACAAAATCAGCTTTGTCTTTGAGTCATTTAAGAACAGCACAGTTTTATGTGAGTTTAGAGTATTTTTATTAATTGTTAAATTTCAGCAATGGAGTAGGCATTAATTTTAATATGGATTTAAGGAAAAATTTTATTCTTAGATGAATTTGATGTTTCTGATTATAAAAATTATTGCAACTTTAAAAGCTTGCAGTAATGCATTGACGATGTTCACCATATGAGAATATGCTAATGTTTGCATTTTATATTCCTCATTTATTTAATGGGATCCATAAGAGAAATTTCTCTTTTACCAAACTCCAAAGGAGGATGTTTTTTATTTGTCATATATGTTTGAGAACCATTGGTTGTGTACTTTTGAGTCTCTAAACAGACTTGGAAAAAAATGTACTTTCATGTCAACTGAAGGAAAACAAAACAAAGAAACATAAAAGGACTTCTGAAATTTTATATAGGATTGCAAACTTTTATATAAGATTGTAAATTCCTAAATAAAGATTTTGAACAATCTTATGGAAATCAATCTCTGAGACTTGGGGAAAGGAACATCAAAAGCAACCTGCCAGTAATTATGGTTTGCTTGTCTTTCTTTTCTTTTCTTTCTTTGTTTTTTTCTGAGATGGAATTTCACTCTTGTTGCCCAGGCTGGAGTGCAATGGCGCAATCTCTGCTCACTGCAACCTCTGCCTCCTGGGTTCAAGCAGTTCTCCTGCTTCAGCCTCCCATAGCTGGGATTACAGGCATGTACCACCACGCCCGTCTAATTTTGTATTTTTAGTAGAGACAGAGTTTCTCTATTTTAGTCAGGCTGGTCTTGAACTCCCGACCTCAGGTGATCCCCCTGCCTTGGCCTCCCAAAATGCTGGGATTACAGGCATGAGCCACCACGCCTGGCCAGTTTGCTTGTCTTTCTTTCTGGGGTAATAGATGAATCTCTGTGTGGTGGCTTTGTGGAAGAAATTACTATGTATGGGCTGTGTTATTTTATGTATGTATGTATGTATGTATTTATTTTTACTTTTTTCCTTTTCAACTTCTATGTTAGGTTTGGGGGTACATGCACAGGTTTGTTATATGGATAAATTGCATGTTGTTGGGGTTTGGTGTACAGGTTATTTTATCACCCAGGTAATAAGCATAGTATCCAAGAGGTGGTTTTTCAATCCTCAGCTTCCTGCCACCCTCCACCCTCAAGCACATCTTGGTGTCTGTTGTTCCCTTCTTTGTCTCCACGTGTACTTAGTGGTTAGCTTCCATTTATAAGTGAAAATATGTGGCACTTGGTTTTCTGTTCCTGTGTTAATTCCATTAGTATAATGTCCTCCTGTTCCACCCATGTTGTTGCAAAGGACTTGTTCCTTTTTATGGCTTTCTTTTTTATGTGCAGTATTCTGTGATATAGCACATTTTTTTTCCTGTCTGCTGTTGATGGGCTTTGGGTTGATTTCATGTCTTTGCTATTGCGAATAGTGTGGCGATGAACATATGTGTGCATGTGTCTTTATGGTAGAACAATTTATATTCCTTTGGTTATATACTCAGTAGTGGGACTGCTGGATCAAATGGTAGTTCTGTTATAAGTTCTTTGAGATATCTCCAAAGTGCTTTCTATAGCAGCTGAACTAATTTGTATTCCTATTAGCAATGTGTTTGTGTTCCCCTTTCTCTGCAGCCTCGCCAGCATCTGTTGTTTTTTGATTTTTAGTAATAGCCATTCTGACTGGTGTGAAATGGTATTTCATCGTGGTTTTGATTTGCATTTCAACAATGACTAGTGATGTTGAGCCTTTATCATATGGCCACATGTATGTGTATGTTGAGCATTTTTTCATATACTTTTTGGCCGCATGTATGTCTTCTGAGAAGTGTCTGTTCATCTCCTTTGCCTGATGATGATGATTATTATTATTATTTTTATTATTTTGAGACAGAGTCTTGCCCTGTTGCCCAGGCTGGAGTGCAATGGCATGATCTTGGCTCACTGCAACCTTTGCCTCCTGGGTTCGAGTGATCTCCTGCCTCAGCCTCCCGAGTAGCTGGGATTATAGGCACGCACCACCAGGCCTGGCTAATTTTTGGTATCTTTAGTAGAGACAGGGTTTCACAAGGTTGACCAGGTTGGTGTCGAACTCCTGGCCTTGTGATCCGCCCCCCTTGGCCTCCCAAAGTGCTGGGATTACAGGCGTGAGCCACCATGCCTGGCCCATTATTTTTATTTTTATTTATCATATTTTTTGAGACAGTCTCACTCTGTTGCCCAAGATGGATTGTCCTGCCTCAGCCTTATGAATAGCTGGGATTACAGGCATGCACCACCATACCTGGCTAATTTTTGTATTTTTTAGTAGAGATGGGGTTTTGCCATGTTGGCCAGGCTGGTCTGGAACTCCTGACATTAGGTGATCTGCCCACCTTGGCCTCCCAAAGGGCTAGGATTACAGGCGTGAGCCACTGTGCCTGGCCTGTTAATTTGTTTAAGTTCCTTTTAGATTCTGGATATTAGACTGTAGTCAAATGCATAGTTTGCAAAAATTTTCTCACATTCTGTAGGTTGCCTGGTTACTCTGTTGATGGTTTCTTCGGCTGTACAGAAGCTCTTTAGTTTAATTAGGTCATACTTGTCAATTTTTGTTTTTGTTGCAATTGTTTCTCATGTCTTCATCATGAAATCTTTGCCAGGGCCTATTTCCAGAATGGTATTTTCTAGGTTTTTGTTTAGGGTTTTTATAGTTTTAGGTTTTACATTTAAGTCTTTAATCCATCTTGCTTTGATTTTTGTATATGGTGAAAGGAAGGGGGTCCTGTTTCAATCTTCTGCATATGACTAGCCAGTTATCCCAGCACTGTTTATTGAATAGATAGTCATTTCCCTATTGCTTGTTTTTGTCTATTGTGTCAAAGATCAGATAGTTGTAGGCGTGCAGCTTTATTTCTGGTTCCTTTAGTGTGTTCCATGGGTCTGTGTGTCTGTTTTTGTACTGGTATCATGCTGTTTTAGTTACTGTAGCCTTATAGTGTAGTTTTAAGTCAGGTAATGTGATACTTCTGGCTTTGTTTTTTTGTCTTTTTGCTTAGGTTTGCTTTGGGTATATTTGTTTATGTTTTGAGACAGGGTCTTGCACTGTCATCCAGGTTGGAATGCAGTGGCATGATCATGGCTCACTGCAGCCTTGATTTCCCAGCTCAAGTGGTTGCCTCATCTCAGCCTCCCAACTGACTGGAACTACAAGCACATGCCACCACACCCAGCTAATTTTTAAATATTTTGTAGAAGCAGGGTCTCACTCTGTTTCCCAGGATTTTTATTTGTTTTTAAAATTACTTGTTCATTCTCAACTATATTGAATACCTTCTGTGTACCAAGCATTGTGCTAAACTCTGGAAATTTAGAGCTGTATTAGAAAAAGTTATTGCTTTCAAGGAGCTCCTATTCTAGTAAAGGAGAAATAGAGCTAGAAAATTATCATTCAGGCAACATAGAATTCTGAGGCCAGAGAATGGTTCCCTGACAGCCTGGGGGATGTGGTAGTAGTTCAGGAAGGTGTGTTAGATTAGAATAAGGGACACTTTAATTGAGTCTTGAGTGATGAGAAGGAATTAGCCCAGTGAAGGTGGTAGGCAGAAGTGTGGAGAGAAGTAATGAAGGGCAGAGAAAGCAACATGTGCATCAGAAATTTGTGGAGGTGACAGAACAATGCTCACTTAGAATGTTAAGATTGCACACCTATTAACAGAGCTAAAGGCTACATTTCTTCCTCTCTCCTCAGATTCTTAAACATTTCTGGAGTTAGAAATTCCCTTGATTAACTGATAAAAACCAATGAATTCTTCCTCATGGAAATGTACACTATGTGTAAGCACAGAAAAATTAAAAATGATTTCAAGGTATAAAATCCTGAAGCTCAAATTAAGAAACTCTTTGGGCTAGGCACGGTGGCTCCTGGCTGTAATCCCAGCACTTTGGGAGGCCGAGATGGGCAAATCACCTGAGGTCAGGAATTCAAGACCAGCCTGGCCAACATGGTGAAAACCCATCTCTACTAAACATATGAAAATTAGCTGGGTGTGGTGACGGGCACCTGTAGTCCCAGTTACTCAGAAGGCTGAGGCAGAAGAATTGCTTGAACCCAGGAGGCGGAGGTTGCAGTGAGCTGAGATTACGCCATTGCACAGAGCAAGACTCTGTCTCAAAAAAAAAAAGGAATAAAAGAAAGAAATCCTCTGTTCATTAGTTATGAGGTCTATTTAGGAAACTGATCTTGAAAGTAGGAATACTTTGGTGAAAAGGGTTGATCTAATAACATTTGTGCTAGAGCAGGTCCAAAGCAAATGCTGGCCCTTAGATTGTTTTGCTTATCTTTTTCTTTGAGACAGAGTCCCACTCAGCCAGGCTGGAGTGCGGTGGGGTGATTGATGTCAGCCCACTGCAACCTCTGCCTCCCAGGTTCAAATGATTTTCCTGCCTCAGCTTCCCAAGTAGCTGGGACTACAGGCATGTGCCATCAAGCCCAGCTAATTTTTGTATTTTTAGTAGAAATGGGGTTTCACCATGTTGGCCAGGTTGGTCTTGTTCTCTTGAACTCGTGATCCATCTGCCTTGGCCTCCCAAAGTGCTGGGATTACAGGTGTGAGCCACCACCATCAGTCTTTAAAACCTCATTTGGATGTATCTGTCTCTGTTGACAGCATGATATAGTAAATAGGATATGGATTTTGAAATTACAAAGATAAGATTTAAAACATTCAACTTTACCAATTAGTGTGTAATAGTGTTTCTTTAACCCAGTTTTCATCTTTAAAATGGAAATACTAGTCCTTTTTCCAATAAGGTTGTGAGGTATATGTAATGCATATAGCATAGGAGAAACTTTCTTCACTAACTAATTGGATTAATTGGTGCCTTTCATTCTGTTAGACATATAGCTTTATACATGTTTAAATATCTTCTCCAGTCATGTAACTACTGCAGGTACTTTACAAAAACAATTTTATAAATGTATTTGGTTGGGACATCGGTCCCAGTGTCATAAATATGTTGGGAAGAACTTAAAATAATTTTGATAAAAATTGGAAGTATGATTCTATGCTGTAATACTGTAACTTCTCATCTTAGTAGTGTCATTACCAATGATGTACCACCACAAGAATAGCAGTGATTATGAGAAATGCTAGTAACCTTTTTGCAGCTTACTAACAATTGTAAATGTTTTAAACTTTCCTATAAAAGACTAAAAAGCTTTTATCTCAGTTTAGGTTTATCAAATTGTCGGGTCTTTAATTTGCATCACACGTATTATATAGCTGGATGAAAACCAAATGCTTTAATAAAAGAGGTAGGTAATTTTTATTCTTTTCTCTGATGAGACTGATTGTTTTGCTTCAATTTAATATAAACTGTGCATGGTCTAGGATTCAGCTTCAAGAAAGCAACTTTCCCCTATATTTTGAGGAGGGTCTCATGATCTAGTTTACTCTTTTTATTAATTCCTAGAACCTGATTTAATAAAGCCTTAAGAAAGAGGACTGTTTCTTCCTTTAAATTTGCCAGTTTGGGACTAATTTCAGGTTGTGTTGTACTGATTACAGCTTTTCTATTTCTGGGAGATTTTACGTTGTGATTGGATCAGTGTATCTTTAATTTGATTGAGTTTCTTCAATTAAGGAACCTAATAGACAACTGAAATACTGTATATATGTTTAATGGAAATTAGAAGTGGTTATGTTCTGCGACAATGGGTGTTGTAACTAACTAATGAACCAAATTATGATTCCAGGGTCAAATTACTTTTTGGTGGAAACAAACAAGGGCATATTTTTTCTTTATTACTTGTACATCCTTATTATCAAGGTGGTTTCAAGTTGGCACGTTACATGTGATTCTGATAAAATATAATTTTCTTCAGATATATAATTTTAATGCAGTTTCACATTTAGGTTATCAAAAGTTACCAAGTCACCCTTGAAAACACACTGTACACTTAAAAAGCTCTGGGAATGAGCTTCTTGCTTTTAGGGTGACAAGCATCCTTATCCTGTTGATGTCTTCTTGGAACATATACATATTTTGAAAGCTTAAGAGTTTTTATTAGTTAGTTTTCAAAAACAGGATTAAGTATTATCAGGAGGGATAGATAAATTACCTTTGTTGCTGTCCTAGCAAGCTAAATGTCCTTATAGTGCTAATTTAATTTTTTTCTTATTTATTTATTAAAAATTAAAAAAAAATTTGTGGATATGTAGTAGGTGTATATATTTATTAGGGTACATGAGATGTTTTGATACAGGTATGCAATGTGAAACAAGCACATCAAGGAGAATGGGGTATCCACCCCTCAAGCATTTATCCTTTGAATTACAAACAATCTAATTATCCTCTAAGTTATTTTAAAATGTACAATTATTATTGACTATAGTCACCATATTTGGCTATCACAATAGCAGATCTTATGGTAGATCTTATTCATTCCAGTTTTTTTTTAACCAATTAACTATGCCCAGCCTCCCACTAGCCTTCCCAGCCTCTTGTAAACATTCTTCTCTCTATGTCCATGAGTTCAGTTATTTTGATTTGTAGATCACACAAATAAGTGAGAACACATGATGATATTTGTCTTTCTGTGCTTGGTTTATTTCACTTAGCATAATGATCTCCAGTCCCATGCACATTGTTGCAAATGACAAGATCTCATTCTTTTTTATGGCTGAATAGCACTCCATTGTGTGTATGTACCACATTTTTTTTAATCCATTCATCTGTTGTTGGACACTTAGGTTGCTTCCAAATCTTAGCTACTGTAAACAATGCTGCAATAAACAAAGGAGTGCAGATATTTCTTCAATATACTGATTTCCTTTCTTTTCACTGTATACCCAGCAGTGGGATTGCTGGATCGTAGGTAGCTCCATTTTTAGTTTCTTGAGGAACTTCTAAACTGTTCTCAATAGCGGTTGTACTAATTTACATTCCCACCAGCAGTATACGAGGGTTCCCTTTTCTCTATATCCTCTCCAGAATTTGTTATTGCCTGTCTTTTTGATAGAAGACATTTTAACTAGG
Organism: Cacajao melanocephalus; assembly: GCA_963573385.1. Classification (NCBI taxonomy): domain Eukaryota; kingdom Metazoa; phylum Chordata; class Mammalia; order Primates; family Pitheciidae; genus Cacajao; species Cacajao melanocephalus. The sequence goes on from CAUYLG010000590.1 coordinate 46,146, forward strand.
TGATATGATATCTCATTGTAGTTTTGATTTGCACTTCTCTGATGATCAGAGATGTCAAACACCTTTTCATATGCCTGTTTGCCATTTGTATGTCTTATTTTGAAAAATATCTATTCAAAATCTTTTGCCCATTTTTTGATTAGATTATTAAATTTTTTCCTATAGAGTTGTTTGAGCTCCTTATATATTCTGGTTATTAATCCCTTTAACAAATGAATACATTTAACACATCTTTTTGTTAAATTTATCTGATAGAATTCTGAATTCCTTCTCTGTGTTATGTGTAGTTTGCAAATATTTTCTCCCATTTTGTGAGTTGCCTCTTAAATTTGTTGATTATATCCTTTGGTTTGCAGATGCTTTTTAACTTGATGTGATCCCATTTGTCCATTTTTACTTTGGTTGCCTGAACTTGTGAGATATTGCTCCAGAAATCTTTGCCCAGTCCAGTGTCCTGAAGAGTATCCCAGACATTTTCTTGTAGTAGCTTCATAGTTTGATTTTTTTAGATTTAAGTCTTGAATCTATTTTGATTTGATTGTTGTATATGGCAAGAGGTAGAGGTCTAGTTTTATTTTTCTGCATATGGATATTCAGTTTTCCCAGCACCATTTACTGAGGAGATTGTCTTTTCCCCAGTGTATCTTCTTGGTACCTTTGTTGAAAATGATTTCATTGTATGTGTGTGGATTTGTTTCTGGGTTCTCTATTCTATCTCATTGGTCTTTGTGTCTGTTTTTATGCCAGTACCATGCTATTTTGGCTACTATAGTTCTAAAGTATAATTTAAAGTCAGGTAATGTGATTCCTCCAGTTTTGTTCTTTTTGCTTAGTATAGCTTTGGCTCTTCTTTTTTTTTTTTTTTTTTTTTTTTGTGGTTCTGTACAAATTTTGGGATTGTTTGTTCTATTTCTGGGAAGACTCTCATTGGTATTTTGATAGAGATTACATTGAATCTGTAGATTGCTTTGGGTAGTATGAACATTTTAATAATATTGATTCTTCCAATCCATGAATGTTGAATATCTTTTTATTTTTTGATTTATTTTTCTCTTTAATTTCTTTGTTCAATATTTCATAGTTTTCACTGTAGAGAGCTTTCACTTCTTTAGTTAAGTTAATTTTTTGGTACTTAATTTCATTTGAGACTATTGTAAATGGAATTAGTTTTTTTGATTTCTTTTTTAGATTGTTCATTGTTGGCATATACAAATGCTACTGATATTTGTATGTGGATTTTGTACCCTGCAACTTTATTTATCAGTCCTAATAGTTTTTTGGTGGAGTGTTTAGATTTTTTTTTTCAAATATAAGATCATCTATAAATAAGAATAATTTGACTTCTGCCTTTACAATTTGGATGCCCTTTATTTTTTTCTCTTGTCTGATTGCTCTGGGTAGGGCTTTCATTACTATGTTGAATAACAGTGGTGAAAGTGAGCATCCTTGTCGTGTTCCAGATTTCAGAGGATAGGCTTTCAGTTTTTCCCTATTCAGCATGATACTACCTGTGGTCTGTCATATAGATTTTTTATTGTATTGAGGTATATTCCTTCGATATTCAGTTTTTTGAGGTTTTTCTTTTTATCATGAAAGGATGTTGAATTTTATGAAATGCTTTTTCAACATCAATTGAAATGATTATATAGTTTTTATCCTTTATTCTGTTGATATGATGTATCATATTGATTGATTTATATATGTTGAGCCATCCTTGCATCACTGGGATAAATTCCACTTGGTCATGATGAATGACTTCAGTTTGTCAGTATTTTGTTGAAGATTTTTGCATCAGTTTTTGCTCATCAGGGATACCGGCCTGTAGTTTTTTTTTTTTCCCCCTAGATGTATCTTTGTGTGGTTTTGGTATCAGGGTAATACTGGACTCATAGAATGAGTTTAGAAGTATTCCATTGTCCTTTGTTTTTCAAAATAATTTGAGCAGGATTGGTACTAGTTTTTTAAATGTTTGGTAAAATTCAGCAGTGAGGCCATTGGGTCTTGGGGTTTTCTTTGCTGGGGACTTTTTATTATGGCTTCTACCTCATTACTTATTATAGTTCTGTTTAGGTTTTGGATTTTTTTTCATGGTTCAATCTTCGTAGGTTGTATGTGTCTAGGAATTTATGCATTTCTGCTAGGTTTTTCGTTTGATTGGCATATGGTTGCTCGTAATAGCCTCTAATGATCATTTAAATATCTACTGTATCAGTTTTAGTGTCTCCTTTTTTCATCTCTGATTTTATTTATTTGAGTCTTGTCTTTTTGTCTTAGTCTGGCTAAAAGTTTGTCAGTTTGGTTTATCTTTTTCAAAGAGCCAAGTTTTTTGTTTTGTTAATCTTTTATATCACTTTCTTCAGTTCAATTTCAAATATTCTTTAATCTTTATTAGTATTTTTTTCTATTAGTTTTGGGTTTGTCTTGGCCTTGATTTTCTAGTTCTTTAAGATGCAGCATTAGGTTGTTAATTTTAAGTTTTTCTACTTTTTTGATGTAAGTTCTTATGGCAATAAACTCTCCCCTTAGTACTGCCAGTGCCATATCCAATAGGTTTTGGTATGTTGTGTCTTTCTTATTTGTTTTAAGAAAATGGTCATTTTTTTTTCTTAATTTCTTCATTGACCCACTGGTCATTCAGGAGCATAGTGTTTAATTTCCATGTGTTTCTATAGATTCCAAAATTCCTCTTTTTCTTGAGTTCTACTTTTATTCCCTTGTGTTCAGAGAAGACACTTAATAAAATTTTATTAAAAAAAATTTAAAGACTTGTTTTGTGTCTTAATACGTGGTCTATCCTTGAGAATGAGGCATATGCTGAGGAGAAAAATGTGGATTCTGTAGCCATTGGTTGAAATGTTTTGTAAATATCTGTTAGATTCATCTGGTCTATAGTGCAGATTACATCTGATGTTTCTTTGTTGATGTTGATGTTCTTTATGGATTATCTGTCCAATGATAAAAGCGGGGTGTGGAAGTCTGTAGCTATTATTGTATTGGTGTCTGTGTCGTTCTTTAGCTCTAATAATATTTTCTTTGTATATCTAGGTGCTCCAGTGTTGGGTACATATATTTCTAATTGTTTTATCCTCTTGCTGAATTGACCCCTTTATCATTAGATCATGACCTTATCTCTTTCATAGTTTTTTTTCTTGAAATTTCTTTTGTCTGATAGAAATATAGTGACTCCTGCTCTTTTTGGGTTTCTATTTGCATGGAATACCTTTTTTCATCCCTTTATCTTTAGTCCATGTGTGTCTTTATAGGTGAAGTGTTTTTCTTTTTTCCTTTTATTTGGACAGGGTCTCACTCTGTCACCTAGGCTGTAGTACAGTGGCATGATCATGTCTCACTCAGTCTTGATCTCCTGGGTTCAAGCAATCCTCTTGCCTCAGCCTCCTGAGTATCTGGGACTACAGGCATGTGCAGCCACGCCCAGCTTTTTATTTTATTTTTGTAGGGACAGAATCTCACTTTGTTGCCCAGGCTGGTCTTGAACTCCTGAGCTCAACCAATCTTCCCTCCTTGACTTCCCAAAGTTTTGGGATTATAGATGTGAGCCACCACCATGTGTAGCCAGAAGTGTGTTTCTTATACACAACAGATTCTTGGATCTTGTTTTCTTATCCATGTCTTTTGATTGGGGAGTTTATTCCATTTACATTCAATGTTATGCATAAGTACGGACTTCTGCCATTTTGTTATTTGGTTTTTGATTATTTTGTGGTCTTTCATTCTTTCTTTTTCTTTCTTTCTATCCTTGTTTTGCTTTTAGTGAAGATGTTTTTCTGTGGTGTGGTATGTTTTGATTTCTAATTTTTTATTTTTTGTGTTCCTGATATGTTTTTTGATTTGAAGTTAACCATGGGGCTTGCAATTAAAATCTTATAATCTGTTATTTTAAAGTAATGACAACACTGATTGCATAAACAAACAAGCAAAGGGAAAACTAATAAAAACTCTACACTTTAAGTCCCATCCCCTTAAATTTTTTTTGTTTCTATTTATATCTTCTTATACTGTCTTTGTCTTGAAAAGTTGTTGTGGTTATTATTTTTGATGGTTCATCTTTTAGTTTTTATATTCAAGATAGGAGTAGTTTACATACCACAATTATAGTGTTATAACATTCTGTGTCTTTTGTGTAGTTACTGCTAACAGTGAGTTTTGTACATACTAGCGATTTCTTCCTGCTCATTCATGTCCTTTTCTTTTAGATTGAAGAACTCCCTTTGGCATTTTTTGTAGGACAAGTCTAATGATGATGAAATCCCTCAGCTTTTGTTTATCTGGGAAAGTCTTTATTTCTCCCTCATGTTTTAAGGATATTTTAGCCAGATACACTATTCTAGGGCAAAAGTTTTTTTTTCCTCCAAAACTTTAAATATGTCATGCTTGTTTCTCCTGGCCTGTAAGGTTTCCATTGAAAAGTCTGCTGCCAGATGTATTGGAGCTCCATTGTCCATTATTTGTTTCTTTTCTCTTGCTGTTTTTAGGATCCTTTCTTTATCCTTGACCTTTGGGAGTTTGATTATTAAATGCTTTTAGACAATCTTCTTTGTGTTAAATCTGCTTGGTTTTCTATAACCTTCTTGTACTTGAGTATTAGTATCTTTCTCTAGCTTTGGGAAATCCTCTTTTATTATCCCTTTGATAAACTACTCCTCTCTCTCTCTCTCTACCTCCTTTTTAAGGCTAATAACTCTCGGATGTGCCCTTTGAGGCTATATTCTAGATCTTGTAGGCATGTTTAATTCTTTTAAATTCTTTTTTATTTTGTCTCCTCTATGTATTTTCAAATAGCCTGCCTTCAAGCTCACTAATTCTTTCGTGTGATTGATTCTGCTATTAAGAGACTCTGATGTATTCTTCAGTATATCAATTTCAGTTTTCAACTCCAGAATTTCTGCTTGATACTTATTTATTTTAATTTGTTTAATTTATCTGATAGCATTCTGAATTCCTTCTCTGTGTTATATTGAATTTTGCTGACTTTCCTCAAAACAGCCCTTTTGAATTCTCTGTCTGAAAGGTCACATATCTCTGTGACTCCAGGATTGGTCACTGGTGACTTATTTAGTTCATTGTGTGAGGTCATGTCTTCCTGAATGGTCTGGATGCTTGTAGATTTTCATTGGTGTATGGGCATTGAAGAGTTAGGTGTTTATTGTAGTCTTTGCAGTCTGAGCTTGTTTATTCTTGTCCTTTTTTGGAAGGTTTTCCAGGTATTGAAGGGACTTAGGTATTGTGATCTAAGATTTTGGCTACTGCAATTGTATGTGCATTTGGGGGCACCTGAAACCCATTAATGCTGTGGCTCTTCCAGACTCCAATAGGTACCATCTTGGTTGTTCTGGATAAAATCTAGAATAATTTTCTGGATTACCAGGCAGAACTCTTACTCTCTTCCCTGATTTTGTTACAGAGTCTCTCTCTCTCTGTACCTAGCTACCCGGAGCTGAGGGAGGGATGGCCTAAGAACTCATGTGGCAACCACCACTGGGACTGTGCTGGATCAGACCTGAAGCCAGCATATCCCTGGATCTCACCAAAGGCCTGCGATAACCACTACATGGCTACTGCCTATGTTTGCTCAAGTCCCTAGGGTTCTGCAGTCAACAAGTGGCTAAGTCAGTAAGGCTTGTGTTCTTCCCTTCAGGGCAGTGAGTTCCCCCCATTCCTGGGCAAGTCTGGAGATGCTATCTGGGAGCTAGGGCCTGGAAACCTTAGGAATCTACCTGGTGCTCTATATGCCTGGAATAGCTTATTCCAAGAGTCCATTTGGTACTGGGCCCCGCTGTGGCCGAGTTGGTACTTAAGTGTAAGACAAGTCACCATTATTCTTCCCTCTCCTTTTCTGAAGTAGAAGGAGTTCCTCCCCGTAGCCACCACAGCTGGGAATGTGCTGGGTGACACCTGAAGCCAACATGTTTTGATTCTCACTTAAGGCCCACTGCCTGGATATAGCTGCTGATTATTCAGGGCCCACGGGCTCATTACTCAGCAAATGATGCATCCTGCCAGGACTCTGCCATTCCTTTCAAGGCTGCAGGTTCCCTTCTTGCCCAGGGTATGTCTAGAAATGTCATTTGGGAGCTAAGGCCTGGAATGAGGCCTCAGGACTCTGTCTGGTGCCCTATTCTACTGTGGCTGAGCTGGTATCCAATTGCAAGAGAAAGTCTTTCATCAGCCTTTCCTCTCCTCTCCTCTGGAGGAAAGAAGGTGTCATTTTTGTTGCTGTAAGCTGCATTGCCTAGGGTTAGGGGAGGGATGCACAACATTCCCTTGGCTGCCCTGGCTGGTTTCTCATACTGTCTGTGAGCCCAGCATAGCACCAGGATTTTCCCAGAAATTACAGTTCTTGTAGCCTGGACTGCCTTTCAGGTTTATTTAGGACACCAGAGCCCTTTTGTCCATGGTTGTGAGGCTTGCTGAAACCCAGGTTCTAACTACTGGGATGGGTAATTACCCTCTTACTAGGGCTGGCCTAAATGTTCCTTCTGGGGGTACTGGCTGATTTCTGTTCAATATTGCTTTCTGCTGTGACAGGGCATCACTGAGTTCCAATGCAAAGTCCTACATCACTGCACTCTTTCTCTCCTCCAAGAGCAAAGATTCTTTTTCTGTGCCACACAGCTTCTGCCCGAGGATGGGGGAGCAGTGGCTTAGGCAATTTAAGACTGTTTTTTCTCCTCTCTTCAAGTGCCTCTTTCAGTGATAGGAAGTTAAAACCAGGTACAGTGATCACCCACCTGATTTTTGGTTCTTATTAAGGTGCTTTTTTGGTGTGTGTGGATAGTTGTTCATTTGATGTTCCTGTGGGGAGGATGATTGATGGAGGCTTCTATTTAGCTGTCTTGCTCCACCCAAAAACTTTCTTTTTCAAAGAAGGTAGAAATTATGTAAACTCTTTAAACTTTTCAGCTGTAGTGTTCCTGAATTTTTCTGCTGTGTACTTTATCTACCCTTTCCTTGCTCCAGTTAAATAAAAGACACTGGCCTACTGAGTATACTCTAGATCTTTGGTTCCCTTCTTCCTTCCTTTTAACCTTTATTGTTCTCTCTCTTTTTATTACTTGACTATTGTCTCTCTGGCAGGCCAATAGAATTCTCTGGTCCTTAGGGATTTCAGTTGTAAAATTCGTGTGCTGTTTGTCATTGCCAGCTACTTTGAGTACTATGAATATTTAGTGCTAAAAATAATAGGCTAGGAAATATAATTTTAAAAATATATATATGAAATTCCTAAAAATCAAGTTTGTCTTTTGAATATTGCAGTATTAAAAATAGTAAGTCAAGGCTTAAAATCCACTTTCTATTAATATTTGTTTTCTGAATCTAAGAAAATGCCTTCTGATGAGAATAGTAAAGCAATCTTTGAATGCACCAGGGAATTACCACATTTCTTAATTCTGAAACTATCTATCTCTTTGCCTTGCAAATTTTATTTATTCATTTTGGAAAAGCAAAAATTGTTATGGGAAATTTAAATAAAACATACTTATGTCAGCTTGTTTAACTTTTATATAGGTTTGTTTGAAACATAATTATCATATTCTTACTTGTATTCCAGTTATTTATGTATAGCTTTCTTAATTTTGTATATTTTTCCTTACAAAGTTATAAGCAAATTTATATCAGACATGAGGTAATATTGGGTGAGTGAATGTCTCATTGGACTTGGTGAGTAGAATCTCTCATTTTCCTTCACATAAGCTTCCTTGAGCCTTGGACTTTATTTTTTTGTTGTTTTAACTTTGATTAACATCTATTAATTTTTATTTTGTTAATTTAAATTTTGTTATTTTTACTTTGCTTTTTTGTTATGTTTGAATTATAGTAAGATTTTAAAATTTAAACTTGGCATCCATACAGAAAGTAGGAACATAAGAAACTTGAGGCTCTTAGCATCCTGTAATGTATATCCTAGTAATCAAAAAGATAGTAGCATTAAGATGAAAGGCCTCTGGTAGCCTTTTCTATGTCTTACATACCAGTCCTTGATGGTTAAATTCCTCTGTTGGCAGTCTCTATGGCCGTGTATAAGAACTAGGATAGATTTAAGGGCTCAAATAAATCTGAGTAAACCCGTATGATTTCCTGGCTAACATTGGGATATTGTATCTTTTCCCAAACTGGCTGTATAAGTTAAAGGTAAAGTCAATCACCTTTGGTGTATTTGACTTACCTACTCAAACTGAAGCTTATGACAACTCTTTCAAATTAATTTAGCAGAGCCTTGTTTAGTGGAGCCATGCCTTGGAATGAGAAAGAGATAATAATAAATGAACTGTCTACAAAAAACTTACTTTCAAGAATTTATTTACACAAAAAATACACTGAAGGTATCAGTGAATCCGGTGAAGTCCTTCTTTTTTCATCTCAGTGGCTATTAACAAAATAAATTTTTGTTATCAGGAAAAAGCTAGAATATACCTCCTTTCATTTCCACCATGCCATGGTATATTAAGTTTCTCTTAGACCAGTGGTTGCAAACCGGCAGCACATAGAATGGATCAAGCTATCAGATATATTTTATTGGGATCATGAAGATAATAATTAATTAGATTAGATTGATTGTCAATTGCTTCCAAATAGGAAGATTTCACATAAAAATATGAATTTCTGACTTGGGAAAATCCATGTGATTTGATAAAACTGGGCCTGTGTTGCTGCATATTCACTGTTGGCTGGAGCTGAGCAGCTGGTGCCACCTTTAGCAGAGGACAAAGACTGTTCAGTATGATAGTCCCCATCACTCTCTATTTTCTCCTTAATTTCTTATTTTTAGTCTGCTTCACTCATTTTGTTTTACCTGCATAGCTTCTAAAATTTGCAACTCCTGTTTTAGACCATCTCTGTGAATGTATACACATATATATGTACACACACAGACACACACACAGACACACACACACACACACACACAAATTGTTTTTTTCCTGGCTAAGTTGAAAAAATTTACCGGAGATGTAAGGTAAGGTTGTGTTCTTTTTTCTTCTTCTTTCATAAAATCACTCTTCTACTATCAGGCTTTATCTCTTAATTAGGGTTTACTTAATCTACTTAGTCCTAAATATACCACGTGTATTTGTGTTTTTTGTTATACATAAAGGGTGTCTTTTAGAGAGATATATATTGAAATATTCTCTCTATATAAATATTTTACATTTAGTGTGTATATATATATATATATATATATGGTCATACCACATACATAGACATATATTTAATCACATCATGTATATAAAATCATAACAAAAATCATCCCTTAATATCAAATATCCAGTTTTTAAATATTTTTAATTTTTAAATTATTTATTATTTATTTTTATTTTTTTTAGTGGTGAACTCTGGGGCTTTGGTGCACCCATAATCCAAGCAGTGTACACTGTACTCAATGTGTAGTCTTTTATCCTTGATCCCCCTTCCACCCTTTTCCCCAAGTCCCCAAAGTGCATTGTATTATTCTTACACCTTTGCGTGATCATAGCTTAGTTCCCACTTATGAATGAGAACACATGATGTTTGGTTTTTCATGCCTAAGTTACTTCACTTAGAATAATGGTCTCCAATTTCATCAAGGTTGCTGCAAATGCCATTATTTCGTTCTTTTTTATGGCTGAGTAGTATTCCGTGGTATGTATATACCACATTTTCTTTATGCACTGGACTGATGCACATTTGAGCTGGTTCCATATTTTAACAATTGTAAATTGTGTTGCTATAAACATGCCTGTACAAGTATCTTTTTTTGTATAATGACTTCTTTTCCTCTGGGTAGATACCTAGTAGTGGGATTGCTGGATCAAATGGTAGATTTACTTTTAGTTCTTTAAGGACTCTCCACACTGTTTTCCATAGTGGTTGTACTAGTTTACATTCCCACCAGCAGTGTAAAAGTGTTCCCTTTTCGCCACATCCACACCAACATCTTATTATTTTTTGATTTTTACATTATTGCCATTCTTACAGGAGTAAGGTGCTATCACATTGTTGTTTTGATTTGCATTACCTTGCTCATTAGTGACATTGAACATTTTTTTATATGTTTATTGGTGATTTGTATATCTTCTTTTGAGAATTGTCTATTCATGTCATTAGCCCACTTTTTGATGGGGTTGTTTGATTTCTTGTTGATATGTTTGAGTTCCTTGTAGATTCTAGATATTAGTCTTTTGTCAGATGTATAGATTGCAAATATTTTCTCTACTCTGTGGGTTGTTTGTTTAGTCTGCTGATCACTTCTTTTGCTGGGCAGAAGCTTTTTAGTTTTATCAAGTCCTTCTATTTATCTTTGTTTTTGTTGCATTTGCTTTTGGATTTTTGGTCATGAAGTCTTTGTCTAAGCCAATGTCTAGAAGGGTTTTTCTAATGTTTTATTCTAGAACTTTTATAGTTTCAGGTCTTAGATTTAAGTATTTAATCCATCTTGAGTTGATTTTTGCATAGGGTGAGAGATGAGAATCCAGTTTCATTCTTCTACATGTGGCTTGCCAATTATCCCAGCACTATTTGTTGAATAGGTGTCCTTTCCCTACTTTATGTTTTTGTTTGCTTTGTCAAAGATCAGCTGGCTGTAAGTATTTGGGTTTATTTCTGGGTTTTCTATTCTGTTCCATTGATCTATGTACCTATTTTTATACCAGTACCATACTGTTTTGCCTTATGATACAGTTTGAGGATGGGTAATATGAAATTTCCAGATTTTTTTTTTTGTGGTTGTTTAGGGTTGCTTTGGCTAGATGGGCTCTTTTTTGGTTCCATATGAATTTTAGGATTGTTTTTTCCAGTTTTGTGAAGAATGATTGTGATATTTTGATGGGAATTGTGTTGAATTTGTAGATTGTTTTTGGCACTATGATCATTTTTACAATATTGATTCTATGCCTCCATGAGCATGGGATGTATTTTCATTTGTTTGTGTTGTCTATGAAATCTTTCAGCAGTTGTAGTTTTTCTTGTAGAGGGTTTTCACCTCCACCTCCTTAGTTAGGTATAATTCTGCATATTTTATATTTTTTGCAGTGATAGTAAAAGGGATTGAATTCTTGATTGGATTTTCAGCTTCATTGCTGTTGGTGTGTAGCAGAACTACTGTTTGTGTACATTAATTTTGTATACTGAAGCTTTACTGAATTCATTTATCAGTTCTAGGAGCTTTTTGGATTAATCTGTAGGGCTTTCTGTGTATATGATCATATTATCAGCAAACAGCTACAGTTTGACTTCTTCTTTATTGACTTGAATGCCCTTTCTTTCTTTCTCTTGTCTGATTGGTCTGGCTAAGACTTCCAGTACTATGTTGAATAGAAGTGGTGAAAGTGGGCATCTTTGTCTTGTTCCAGTTCTCAGGCAGAATGTTTTCAACTTTTTCCCATTCAGTATAATGTTGTCTGTGAGTTTGTTTATATGGTTTTTTTTTTTTTTTACATTAAGGGGTGTCCCTGCCATGCTGATTTTGCTGAGGGTTTTAAACATAAAGCGATGCTGGATTTTGTCAACTGCTTTTTCTGTATCTATTGAGATCATCATGTGATTTTTGTTTTTAATTCTGTTTATGTGGTGTTTTACATTTATTGACTTGTATATGTTAAACCATCCCTGCATTCCTGGGGTAAAACCCACTTGATCATGGTGGATTAACTATTTGATATGCTATTGGATTCAGGTAACTAGGGTTTTATTGAGGATTTTGGCATCTATGTTCATCAGGGATGTTGGTCTATAGTTTTCTTTGTTATATCTTTTCCTGGTATTGGTTTAGGGTGATACTGGCTTCAAAGAATGATTTAGGGATGATTACCTCTTTCTCTGTCTTTTGGAAAAGTGTCAGTAGGATTGGTACCAATTCTTCTTTGAATGTCTGATACAATTCAGCTGTGAATCTGTTTTGTCCTGGACTTTATTTTTGTTGGCAATTTAAAAATTATTGTTTCAGACTCGCTGCGTGTCATTCACCTATTTAGAGTTCCTGTATCTTTCTGGTTTAGTATAGGAGGGTTGTATATTTCTGGGAATTTATCCGTCTCCTCCAAGTTTTCTAGTTTGTGCACATAGAAGTGTTCATAGTAGTCTTGGATGATTTTTTGTATTTCTGTGGTATCAGTTGCAACCTCTCCTGTTTCATTTCTAATTGAGCTTATTTGGATCTTCTCTCTTCTTTTCTTGGTTAATCTCACTAATAATCAATTTCATTTATATTTTCAAAGAACCAGCTTTTTATTTCATTTATTTTATTTATCTTTTTTTTGGTTGTTTGTTTCAATTTCATTTAGTTCTGTTCTGATCTTGGTTATTTCTTTTCTTCTGCTGGGTTTGAGTTTGGATTGTTCTTGTTTGTCTAGTTCTGTGAGGTGTGACCTCATATTATCTATTTGTACACTTTCAGACTTCATTTCCATCTTGATTTTATTTTTGACCCAATGATCATTCAGGAGCAGATTATTTAACTTCCATGTATTTGCGTGGTTTTTGAGGGTTCCTTTTGGAGTTAATTTACAATTTTATTCCCCTGTGGTCTGAGAGAGTACTTGATATAAGTTTGATTTTCTTAAATTTACCAAGACTTGTTTTGTGCCTTATCATATGGTCTATCTTGGATAATGTTCTATGTGCTGATTAATAGGATGTATATTCTGCAGTTGTTGGGTAGAATGTTTTGTAAATATCTATTAAGTCCATTTGTTCTAGGGTATGATTTAAGTTTATTGTTTCTTTGTTGATTTTCTGTCTTGATGACCTGTCTAGTGCTCTCAGTGGAGTATTGAAGTCCTCCACTATTGTGTTCCTGTCTATCTCATTTCTTAGGTCTAGTAGTAATTGTTTTGTAAATGGGAGCTCTAGTGTTAGGTGCATATATATTTTGGATTGTGATATTTTCCCATTGCACTAGTCTTTTTATCATTATATAATGTCCCTCTTTGTCTTTTTTAACTGCTCTTTCTTTAAAGTCTGTTTTGTCTGAAATAAGAATAGCTACTCCTTCTCACTTTTGGTTCCATTTGCAAGGAATATGTTTTTCTCTCCCTTTACCTTGAGTTTATGTGAGTCCTTATGTGTTAGGCAAGTCTCTTGATGACAGCAGATACTTGGTTGGTAAATTCTTACCCATTCTGCCATTCTGTTTCTTTCAAGTGGAGCATTTGGACCATTTACATTCAATGTTTCCATTCATCATGCTGTTTGTTGCCTGATACTTTGTTTTTTTTTCCCCCATTATATTGTTTTATTATAGATCCTATGAGATTTGTGCTTTAAAGAGGTTCCATTTTGGTGTATTTTGAGGATTCCTTTCAGGATTTAGAGCTCCTTTTAGGGGTTCTTGTAATACTGTTTTGGTTTTGGTGAATTCTCTTAGGATTTATTGTAAAAAGACTGTATCTCCTTCGTTTATGAAGCTTCGTTTCACTGGATACAAAATTTTTGGCTGATAAATTTTTTTCCAAAGAGGCTAAAGATAGGACTCCGGTACCTTCTAGCCTGTAGTGTTTTTGCTGAAAAAATCTGCTTTAAATCTGATAGATTTTCCTTTATAGGTTCCCTGATGCTTTTGCTTCACAGCTATTAATGTACTTTGCTTCATCTTTATTTTAGATTTCCTGATGGCTCTGTGCTTAGGCAATGATCTTTTTGTGATGAATTTCCCAGGTGTTCTTTGAGCTTCTTGTATTTGGATGTTTAGATCTTTATCAAGGCTGAGGACATTTTCCTCGATTATTTTATCAAGTATATTTTCCAAACTTTTAGATTTCTCTTCTTCCTTGAGTACACCAATTATTCTTAGGCTTATTCATTTACCATAATCCCAAACTTCTTGAGGAGTTATTCATTTTTTAAATTCTTTTTTCTTTATCATTGTTGGATTTGATTAATTTGAAAGCATCTTCGTGCTCTGAAGTTCTTTCTTCTATTTGTTTGATTGTGTTGCTGAGATTTTCCAGTGTATTTTTCATTTCTCTAAGTGTGTTTTTCATTTCCAGAAGTTGTGATTGTTTTTTACTTATACCATCTATTTCTCTGGGGATTTTTCCATCTATATCCTTAACATTTAAAAAATTTTGTTAAGTTGGCATTCACCCTTTTTCTGGTGCCTCCTTGAGTAGCTTAATAATCAACTTTCTGATTCTTTTTCTGGCAATTCAGAATTTTTTTTCTTGGTTTTAATCCATTGCTGGTGAGCTAGTGTGATTTTTTTGGGGGCGGGGTGTTAAAGAACCTTGTTTTGTCATATTACCAGAATTTTTTTTTTTGGTTCCTTCTCATTTGGGTAGACTATGTCAGGGGGAAGATACTGGGCTTAAGGACTGCTGTTCACATTCTTGTGTCCCATGGGGTGCTCCTTTGAGGTGGTATTCTCCCTCTTACCCTTTGGATAGGGCTTCCTAAGAGCTGGACTGCAGTGACTGTTATTGCCCTTCTGAGTCTAGCCACTCAGTGTAGATACTGGGCTCTGGGCTGGTATTGGGGAATGTCTGCAGAGTCCTGTAATGTGATCTATTTCCTGTGATGTGGTTCATTTTCAGGACTCTGAGCTGTGGATACCAGCATGTGCTCTGGTGGAGGTAGCAGGGAGTGAAGTGGACTCTGTTAGGGTCCTTGGTCGCATTTTTTTAGCATGCTGGTTTTCTGTTGGTTGGCCTCCAGCTGGGAGATGGTGCTTTCAAGAGAGTGTCAGCTGGGGTAGTATGGGGAGGATACAAGCTTGCCCTTGGGTTGCCTGGATAAGTATTTGGGTGTCTCAGGCAGTTGTTTGGGACATAGAGCTCCCAAAAGATTATGTTCTTTGTCTTTGGCTACCAGGGCAGGTGGAGAAAAGCCATCAGGTGAGGGCAGATTAGGCATGTCTTAGCTCAGACTCTCTTTGGGCAAGGCCTGCTTCAGCCCCTGTGGGAGATAGGGGTGTGGTTCTCATCCCAATAGACTTGTGTTCCCAGGGGGATTACAGCTGCCTCTTCTGCATCATACAGGTGGCCAGGGAAGTGGGGAAAAGCCAGAAGTGACAGGCCTCACCCAGTTCCCATGCAGCCTGAAAGCCTGGTCTCACTTTCACCATGCGCGCGCCCCAATAGCACTGAGTTTATTTCCAGGAAGCTGAGTTTATTTCCAGGTGAGCAGGGCTGAGAACTTGTCCCAGTATCCAAGCTTCCCTACTGAGAAAGCAAGCAGGGCTTTCAGGATTTGTGCTTCCTCACCTTCCCCAGCTTCTGTACTGTATCTTCACTCCCGCCTCACCCCTTTCCCAGATTCTGTCCAGGTAACTTTGAGTTCAGTTGCAATTTTAACAAACTTCAGCTAGAAGTTTCCTTCTCCCTGTAGTCTTTCCCCAGTTCTAGTGGCATCTCTCCCCATGGACTCCTCTGAGACAAAGTCAGAAATGGCTTCCTGGGGACCTAGAGTACCCACGGGGCTCTTCCCACTGCTTCCTCTATTTCTATATTTTGCTCAGCTCTTTATATTTTTCTCAGCTCCAGGAAAGGCCAAATCCTTCTCCCATGATCTGGACCTTCAGGTACCCCAGTGAGGATGTGTATTGGGGGTTAACGTTCCCCCTTTCACACTTTGGGCATTTATAGTTTTTCGACTGTCTTATGGCATCTGCAGTGGCAAGCTGCTTCATTCACAGGGTCTGGGGATTCTCTGAGCTTTCCTGTTATGTTTCTGCAGTCATTCTTGGAGCAAAAGTTTACATGTTTCCATATGCTACTCTGTCTGTCTGAGTGGAGCCACAAGCTAGTCCTGCCTCCCATTTGCCATTATTTTTTAAAAAAGCTCTCAGTTAGTTTATTTTTTAAAGAAGATTATTATTATATTCTGCAGAGACAGAGTCTCACTTTGTCACCTAGGCTGGAGTGCAGTGACATGATTGTGGCTCACTGCAGCCTCGAACTCTTGGGCTCAAGAAATCCTCCTGCCTCAGCTTCCCAAAGCCCCAGGATTATAGACATGTGTCACCACACCTGCCCTCAGTTTTTGATTATTTCATATACTGCTTCCTTATTCCATCTGTTTTTTCCCCTTACAATTTTTTTGTTTGAAGAAAGCAGGTTTTTTTTTTGCATTTTGCTAATTACTTTCCCATAGTGTAGTTCAACACATTCTTCTGTCTTCTATATTTTTTGTAAATGGTTGGGTATATCTAGAAGCTTGATTAGATTTAGGACCCCCTCTTCCTTCCCCCTGCAAGACTACTTCAAAAGTACTATTGTATACTCTGATTAAGAGACTCATAATGTCTGGCTTTCTCTGTTTTTGTGATGTTAGCAGGCATTAAGTAATTATGCATGATTCATATTTGAATAGTAGTTCAAAACCAAAATGGACTAGAATTGCCAAAAAGGTAATACAGCTGAAATTTTGGAATTTAGAGGAGGAAAAGCTAACTTAGGGGAAAACTGATCAGGGAAAGTTTTATGGTAATAGTGGAGCTTAAAATAGGTCTTCAACAATGGGAATGATTGTGGTAAAAGGATTAGCCTGTTTTGGCCAAGTTATACAGTGATAGTAAATACTTAAAAATCCCAGGAGTTTATAACAAAGGTTTGTTTCTTGCTTCCATTTACATGTTCACTGTGGGGCAGTTGTAGTGTTGATCTACATCTTCATGTCAGGATACAGGCTGTTGGAGTAGCTTCTGTTTGGGTTACTGCTGGTCTCATGTAAGAAGAAAAGGGACCATATTGGAACCAAGCAATGGTTTTTAAAGTTTCTGCTTGGAAATAGCACATGTTACTTCTCACGATATTAGCAAGCCTAATATTGACAAGATGGGGTTTGTAATTCTGCCATAGGGCTGGGCAGCAAGTATTTTGAAGAATATTCTGTCACAGGGATGTCTATTGTGGGTAAGAAGGGAAAGGGAAAGGGCATTCTGGGTAGGAAGAGACAGAGTTGCACAGAGGAGTTAGTGAGAAGAACCAGTTTTTAGGTGTAGAAGAGGTATACTGTCTGGGTAGAAAAGTAGAGACTATTGAAGCTAGAAAGGGAGAGTATAGTAGAGTTTAAATTAAAAACTCACATTCAGCTAACCTCCTAGACCACTGAAGGCTGGCTTTCTGGATCAAGAAACTTGAAGTGGAAAGCTCAAGCTCAGCAATGTCCAGTAGAAATACAATGTCAACCTCAACTGTAGCCTACATATATAATTTTAAATTTTCTAGTAACCACATTAAACTATTTTTTTAAATGGTGAAATTAATCTTATTGTATTTTGTTTCACTCACTGTATCCCACTCAACATCCTGTTATATTTGCTTTATTTATCAGTGTATTCATATCAACCAGTAAATAAATGACAAGGAATCCATAACATTTTACTGTAAGTAGGGAAAGTGTGGTTTGGTCTTATGGCTTGAGCTTGACATTCCAAGGAGAAAGTGTTTTTGAGTAAGGATGGAATAGTAATGATCTGCAAGTTAACACGGAGCTGTTTCTCCTCTCATGTTTAAGAACCGACAGTGAAAAAGAAAAAGTGAGCAGCCGCCTCTTAAGAGGACTGCAAGGGAAATAGTGCAGTTATAGTGTGTTCCCTTAGTGGGAACATTCAATGACTAGTAGAGGAGCATTGGGGAGAGTTTATAGGAATTACAGTCCTCAAGATTAGATTTAGTTTTACAAGGTAGGATGACATGAGGGAGCTTGCCTGCATGGCAGAGCAATTGGATGGTCATAGAAAGGATAGGCGACAAGGAAATGGAGAATTTGTGTCAGGGTTCCTCTCAGAGACTCCTAAAGGAATTATAAAGGATCATAGGGATGAGGAAAAGAAAGGTAGGCAGAAGGAGCTTGGATGGAGTGAATCTTCGGGAATTTTAAATAGATGCAAAGTAGGTTTTGTGTTATTAGGAGCTAGTATGCCAGGTAAGATATGACCACTGGATAGGCTGGCTATTTTGTGGCCATTATCCCAGATATATAGGGAACTAAGTGAGACCCAAAACCGGAGTAGTTAAGTGAGAAGGCCCCAGAACAAGGTAGTGACTTGGGGGACATTTCAAAATAAGGATTTGTAGTTATTGATGACTGGTTATGATGTAGGAAGAGAAATAGCTTTATCAACATTTATAAAAGCTCACTATTGCCTAGGTACTTTATATACCTTATATTTAAGTCTTCCATAATTCTGCAAGGTAAGTGAGATTAATTTCTATTTTATAGACATGGCACTTAAGTTTAGAGGATGTAATAATAACTCAGATCTAGTTGACTCCAGAGTCCTTTAATGTTGGTTGTATATGATGTATCTCTCGAGAGAGGAGAGAGAATGGAATAAAAACAAAAAAAGACTGAGTTGTTAAACTTGAGGATTCATTGACAGAAATGGAAGAATCAAAGGGGGACATAATTTTGTAATGGAAAGGACAGATTTATTTTAGGCACCTTGAACTTGAGGTAATAATGGTATATCCATGAGGATATGGTGAGGATGCAGTTAGAAAAGTGAAGTTGACTCTGGGAGAGAGTCAGGAGAGGAGATAAAAGTGATGAAAGTGTGTGTGGTTGACTATCTAAATACAGATTTATATTGTCTAGAGTAAGTTGGATATGAAAATAAATCATTTATTTAAACGTTTAGAAAAACTGGGCTTTGTAAAATTTTTTGCAAAATCTGAGTATAATAAAGATTGCAATATATTTGTTTTTAGAACTGATTGTCATGTATGCAGATGCATAAAAATTATACATATATTGAAATAAATATATATATATAATTATATATGTGTTTTTTAATATATTCTAAAACTAATGCCCTACAAGGCAAATTCATATTATATTGGCTCTGATAACATTTCGTGAGGGTCTTTGGACTCAAAACATTAATAATTGATGATTTTAATATGCAACATAATATTCTGTCTCGCAAACGAAAGGTTATTATATGTAAATATTGCAGTCATATAATAGTCTGGAGCTACATAGTTTACTAAATCTGTTTGGCTTCATTGGGAGTATTTCACTTGTGGGTTTTTAAATAAACATTTATTGAGAGCTTGCTTTGTGTTACACATTTTTCACATGTGCTATGTTGTTCTCAAATGACCCTATTAGGTTTGAGTTTTTTAATGAAGATTATATATTTTGAAGAAAAAAATAAGTTTGTTAGTACCTTTATTTCTACCATCAATAGAAACTTTTTTTTCTTCAAAATATATAATCTTCAAACTTTTTTCTTCAAAATATATAATCTTTTATATATAGATCTGTATATATACAAAAGATCTGTATATATATATATAAAACAGATCTTATATAAGATTTATATATATAAGATCTGTTTTATATATATATATAAAATAAATATATAATCTACAAACTTACTTTTTCTTCTAAATATATAATCTTCAAACTTTTTCTTCAAACTATATAAGATCTGTTATATATATATATAGATCTTTTATATATACATACATCTTATATATATATAAGATCTGTTATATATATATATACAGATCTTTTGTATATATACAGATCTTATATATATATATAAAAGATTATATATTTTGAAGAAGAAAGTTTGAAGATTATATATTTTGAAGAAAAAAATAAGTTTCTATTGATGGTAGAAATAAAGGTACTAACTACACCTATAGTATTGAAAATTTAACTACTGCAACAGTACTTGGTTAAGCTGTGAAAGCTATTTATCTATGTATAATGTCTCTGCTAGGTTTGTCCCCTCATTGTTCCTATCTAGACCCTACCTCATTGGTGCTATCCCACTGGAGCCTTTCCTGCCTGACCAGGGCATTAGGCTGCAGATCTCTTTCTCTACATTTCAAATGCTCATGTCTTGTTTTCTCCTTTCCTCAAAGCTCTGCTGTATGCTGTTTTCTGTTAAATTAATCCATTATTTTATGTTGATGTGTAAGCATCTGTTATTTCTTTCAGCCCAATTGGGAACTGAGGCAGCTGTAGTATATTTACACTAGACTTGGTTGAGGATTGAAATGGTAGCTCTGACAAGCTCTGTGACTGTTATGTTAACTTCACTGAGTCTCTTTCTTCTCTTATGACAAATGCACAAATACAGATTTGTTTCTAGGGTTAATTTTGTAGTGCTATGCATAAAATATTAGCAATAGGGCAGTTTTGTGACATTATCTGGATATTCAAAAAGTTACTCAAATGGGAATTTCAGGTGCTGTGGCTTGCTGGAGACCAAAGCATTTTTGAATGCATATCAAAAATGTAGTCTGGTTCTAATATTAATTCTCTTGCAGTTACTATTCCTAGTACTTTTTAAGAAACTGGGATGGAGTTTACAGATGATTTACATTGGAATTGAAGTGATTTTTATAGCTGCAGAACCAAAGTTTTTTCCAGATATTCTTTGTGTTATTTTGGTAATACGTGAAGATTCTAGATGCATTCGATTTAGAACTACAGTACTTATGTTAAATAGTAAAACCAGTCAGAGAAAGCAGGGCCATTATGAGTTGAAATCTGTTAAGACCAGGAAAGCAAATACTTGAATGGTCCTTCCTTTGCTTCATGCAGGCATGCCTTTTTTTTTTAAATTGACTTCAACGTATTTTCATTTTGCTACTTTAGCACTCTCTATTGTAGCTCTGCAAAGCCCTGGGAAGTATAGGGAAAATAAAATGCCTGAGCAGGAAATTGACTAAATGACCTTAGAGTTCTCTTACATGCTTTCTCCTCCCTGACAAACAAAATAAAACTGCCTTTTGGTATTCTCAGATACTATGTTTAGGAAAGTCTAGATAAATGGACGGATAAAAACTTGATTAGAATTGCATCCTTGAAGTTAAAATTATTTTTATTCTCTCCAGGCTTTATGGTTCTAAACTGTTTAAAAGAAGCTTTTATTGTTCAAGGATAGATATGTTTTCATATTTTCTCTCAATATATTTATAAAATTGATGACATACTGTTTTAAGCAAGCTAAATATGCATATAGCAAAGGATTATACTTCTGGTCTTTGAGTCTTCCTATAAACTTTTATTTCCTTAAGTAAATTCTCTAAGCTAGGTATAGTTAAGATTTATTATAAAAAACAATAGGGTTTTTTTCTTTCTTAAATTCATACATGTATTTTTAGTAATTTGTGTGGTTAAGGGCATGAACTTGGATTAGACAGTCTAGGTTCAAATTCTGGCTCTCCATTTACCTACAATTGTTTTTAACAATTAAGTGAGTTAATATTTACAAAGTACTTAGTACGGTAAGCATAATGTATATGTATTTGTTACAAAGTTACATCATAAGAAATTGGATGAAAAAGTTTATAATTAAAAATTACACAAATATAACATTTATAAAAATTATAAAAGTTTATAGTTTCTGTATAGTATTTGAATAATTCATATTTGAATAAAGTATGAATTCAGTGGACACTCTTAGATTTGGAGTGGCCTTAAATATATTATGTGCTTGGCAAGTTTTAGATGAATAACACCAAACAGAAAAATACTCATCAGTATTTTATGTGTTGTTACATTGCTATTTTACATAGCTTCTCCACATATTTTGTAGATGCCTTGAAATATATTTCATTTGTTTTCTGAGTACTGATAAAAGATCCCTGAATCCTGTCTCCCTAAATATATGTCAGTTTGGCCATTTAGTTATTAAAAACTGTTGAATTGATTTGCCTTTAGGAAGAACTATTTTAGATAGTTTAGCTCTTGTTATCATAGGGCTAATGTAAAAATGTTAACAATATACCAAAGCTCCTTGGCTAAAAGGCTTGTTAATAATTTCAAAACTCTTATGATTGAGACAATATTTCTGTCTCTTCTTGACATTTGTTGATAAAATTAGAATTACTCTGATTTGGCGTTAAGTATAAACAATGCCTTGCAAAGCATTAAATACAGGTGGCAGTCATGCTAGTATATGCCAATGTTTTTTTTTTTTTTTTTTTTTAGTTTTGCAGAGAGCGATTTATTAGGCAGAGAGAGAAAGAGAGAGAAACAGAGTGAGCTCCCACACTATTGTGAGAGGGGATCCCAGAGAGGGAAATCCTGCCAGTGTGTTTTATAGATCTTTTTTTCCCCTAGAGTGGTTGTATTATACATAGATCATTTCCTTTATCAGAAGGGAAGTGGTCTCCTAGAGGAATAAGTAACTAACCCATCAAAATCTTCTGTAGATTTTTGGGGGATAGATGATGTTAGATAGGCACTCCAGGTATCACACAAATATTTTTTTACTAAGAAATGTGAGGAAAGAAAGATTATAATTTGGAATAACATATAACTTGTGGTATAAAATACATTTAAAGTACATAGATGAATATAGGTATCATTTTGTTGTTTTCTATGAGCAATGGTAGCATGTAAGAAAGTTAACTATCCAAGTTTAGTAAGACCTGGGACTTGCTGTTCAATAAAGAAGAAATATTAACAAAATATTTGGCTTTTAAAGAGTACATTATTAAAGAGAAATGTGTGACAAATTGGTGTAAAATATTTTCAAAATGAATCCGCCACATGTGATGTGGAACTCTTGAAACTCTCATATGATGCTACTGGGAGTATAAATTGGTATAACCACTTAGAAAACAGTTTGGTAGCATCTATTTAAGTTGGACGTATGCATGCCCTGTGACCTACAGCTAGGTGTATGTACTTCCTCCGCATATGTACATATGTGCACCAAAAGACATGCACAAACATGGAAGTCAGAGTAACCCAGATAACAGTCAACTGAATGGCATATTATAATGTAATACTTTACAGCAGTGAGAATGAATGAAATGTTGAGTTAAAGAAATGGGCACTAAATAATATGTATCACATTATTTCATTAATATTAAGCCCAGGAACGATAAAAAACTACTCTGTGTTGTTGGAAGTCAGGACAGGGTTTACTTTTGGGAAGGCATAAGATATATTGATTGGGAAGGAGCAAGATGAGGACTGTGTGGTGGCAGAAATGTCCTATTTCTTGATGTGGGTGATTGTGTTCAATGTGTTCATTGTTAATATTTTATTGGTCCACATATTTATGATTGGTGTGCTTTACTGTATGTATGTTATATCTACATAAAAAGAGTTAAAAATCAATCTGTTTCAATAACTCATAGATTTCTTATCTGGCATGTCCTTAATAGAGGAATAGTAGGATATAATTAAAGTGTTTGAGTAGGAGGAATTGGGCTTTTTTATTTTCCCTCTTTTTCTTAAGAAACTTGCCACCTCCTAGTTTGGGGAAAATTATTTACCCTCTTTAAATTTCAGCTATTTATCTGTAAATAGGGAAAACAATATTTGTGAGGATCAACTGCATAGTTGATTTTCAGGTATTATAAAATATGGTATAATTGCACCTGTTCTTATTAAATGAATGACAGAAGTATCAAACATCAAGGGTCATTACATTCAAAGAGCTAAACATCTGTAGGTAAAATAGATACTGCATTCAAACAAGTAATCTTTTATGAAAAGTTGAACAGCAAACAAATATGTTGTTAAAGAGTGTGCTGAAAGGCCCCTATGTACTGGCTTTTTCCTCATTATAAGTAAGCATTCTTAACCATCTCTTGTTTGTAGAACAACAAATCAATTTCTCAAGTAAGCATCCCCTCTGGCTATTGCCTTACAACTGAACTTTTTGAAAGTCTTTACTTGTGATTTTTTTTCTCTTCACTTATCTCCCTCAACTTTCCATTCATCATCTATACCCAACACTATAAAGAAAATGCACTCTTTAAAGTTAATAATCACCTTTAAATATGTTTCTCAGGACTTTATTACTTTAGCTCTCTGTAGCATTTGCCACTATTGTTTATTGTCTTTGAGTTGTCTTTCTCTTGGATTTGTTTTTAATGAAATGATTTATTTATTAAAAATAATTTCAACTTTTATTTTACATTTGGGAGTACATTGTGTAGATTTTTTCCAAGAGGAAATGTGGGGCAGTGGAGGAAGGGTTGAAAAACTGAGTGCTGGGTACTATGCTTACTACCTGGGTGACAAGATTATTCATATCATAAACCTCAGTATCATGCAATATACCCTTGTCTTCTATAATATGTTTCTTCCAAGCTGTAGTGCTGTAGGTGGGCAAGAAGTGCTGGTTGAAAGATAGAATAAGTGATTTTTCTCACAATTGTCTGTGTTTTCTGTCTTATATGATGCCTTCTCTTTCTCTATCTTGTGTTTCCAGGGTTCTATTGTTAACTCTTTTCTTTCAGTCTATGTGCTCTTTTTGAGTCATGCTATTAAATCTGTAGCTGTAATCTTCTGTTTCTATCTCTGCAGTGATTGCTCCATGTCAGACTTCTCTGCTGAGTCTCAGACTCATTTATAAATGTATTTTGTGTTTTTAAATACCTTTTAGTAATCTGCTTTTGTTTCAATTATGTAATATCTTGTATTTCTGTTGGTTTCCATTGTTAACTGAAAAAATTACAAAGTCTTTATAAATTTGGAGAGGAGACTTTATTTCTTATAAAAGGTTACGGCCTGCAAGGTAGCCATACTGCAGGCTGGGAAGTATGCCTCTGGCAAAGACCAAAGATAGGCACTTGGAAAGAGGAGGGATTTTGGGGCGGAAGTTTGTGCTGAACAGTTTGGCTAAATATACATATTCAACAGGTTACAGGAGGAGCTATGAATATTCATTAAGGTAGTCCTGATACATGTGTATTGAGCAAACATGTATGTTACACAAGACCTGTGTTCACCCTGGGTAGAGACTTATCGTTTAAATGTGTTACAGGTAGGCTCTCTCTGTCAAAAGATCTTTTCAGGACACGAAGGCTCTGTAAGGTGCAGTCTCTGTAAACTGTCTAGAACCAGTCCATGGCTGGTGGTCTTTTGTACGAGAAAGTTATTGAAATCATTCTTTTGTCCAATGAAAACTGTAATTATGGTTAGTCAGAATCTGTGATCTGGATGAGCTGTTAACTGTTTTAATATTGCTTATCTCAAGGGCAGTGCTTGTTTAGCTGCTAGAGAACAAGAAAAACCTTGTGGCAGTTAGAACATAATTTATTCGTTAAGTATAGGAGTGCCTAACTTAAACTTTGCCTGTCATAGACTTAAGTCCCATTTATAATTTGGTATCTTACTGCCTTAGAAGAGTCTGTTCTGTCAGTCTCATGATCTCTATTTTAACAATGCTGGTCAGTTGCGTCTAAACCCCAAAAGAGGGAGAGTATAACAAGGCACATCTGACCTGTCCTGTCATGGCTGGGAACTCAGTTTTAAGGTTTTTCTGGGGTCTCCTGGGCCACAGGGGCCCATTCAATCAGTGATTGGAGGGGATTTAGGATTTTATTTTTGGTTCACACAATTATATATAATATATATACACACATGCATATACATACATATTTGCATTGTATATGTATGTATACTTATATATGAAAGTTTCATTCACTGTGTTTTTATTTTCTCCATATTGTTTTTTCTCCATTTTGTTTATTTTTATTGTTGTTTTTGTGGTAGAGACTTCAAAAATGTCTGGTGATCTCTGGCTGTATTCCCATGTTTAACTGTGAGGCACTAAAAAGCTGATGAGAACTTTCGTGTTTGTAAGGTTTATTGACTGAGGAGAGAGTGATCAGTTTAGACCATTTCTCTGGGGACCACCAACTGTCGATATCCATTCATAAATAAATTGCTCTCAGACTTGTGATTTTTCCCAGAGAGGAATCCTTCAGCATTCTCCCTAATGGGGTAAAGCTGGGCTGCAGTAATTTTTGTTGCTGATAGAGGGGGACTCGGAAACTTATGATTCAGTAGATAGACTTTCACTTAATCCTCCCAATTTTAGTAATTGTATTACTTGAGCTCTGTGTAGCATTTGCTGCCATTGTTTAGTCTGTCTTTGAATTACCTTCCCCTTGGATTTGTTTTTAATAAAATGATATATTTAAAAAAATTCAACTTTCATTTTAGATTCAGGGAATACATAGGCAGGTTTGTTACAAGAGGGAGTACCTGCGCATGTACCCCCTGAATCTAAAAATGAAAATTTTCAGCTTTGCCTGTTTTGTTTTGTTTTGTTTTGAAGAGAAAAGGTCCTGTGATATTGCCCAGGCTAGAGTGCAGTGGCTGTTCACAGGTACAAGCCCACTATTGATTAGTATGAGATCAGTAGTATGACCTGGTTTGGTTTCTGACCTGGGCTGGTTTGCTCTGGTGTTGTTAAGTCCAGAGTTCAATGTAATAAACGTTAAAGGTTTTCATAAATATTTCTAGTTCTCTTCCTCCCTCTGAGGTTAATGGTATCCATGTGACATGTTTTGGCTAATGAAAAACAAGTGAAAGTGATGTGAATCACCTGTGAGTAGAAGCATTTAATTGCTGGTGTGACTCATTCCTACCATGGCAATTATGTGAAGCACATGTTGAGATGGCCAACATATGGAGGCTAGAGCTCTTCTGAACAAGAAATAAACTATCCTTGTCCCAAGAATGATTGTACACAACTGGAGTTGTATAGTATATCTTGGCAAATGTATTAAAACTTATAGAAAATAAACCTCTGGTCTTTTTCCAAGCTGTGAGAAGGGCAGTTTTCAATTGTGTGATGTAATGGAGGTATAATCTGAAGAGTTTAAATTTTTATCATTCAGTCCCTCAACCAATCCTACTGCTTTTAGCTCTGCTGGAACTTCTATTTTCAGTGGGCTTCTAGACGTTTATAGTGAGAATCAGCCTGCTTCTAAGATTCTCCCTACTCCAACATAGATTTGAACTTTGTCTATTTTTGATACCATTTATCTGATAGCTTTCCAGTTTCCAAAATTTTGTTACCATCATCTCCTATTCTCTTCACTCTTTAGGTTTATGTAATTTTTATTCTTTTTTACTGTCATTTTAGCGTGGTTTTCAAAAGGAAGCTATGATAAATACCAGTGTTCAGCATATCAGGCTTAACAAAAGGAATGATTAATGTTATTAACTTGATCAAGTTGTTTCCTATCTGTGGTCCTTACTTTCCTTATATGTGATTAACAAATTATTTGGATGATCACCAGCATCATTTTATCTCTAAATTTTGCAATGTTTTTGATTTTATTCTTTGGTAAGTATAGGCAATAAACAAAAATTTCTTATCATTTACTGTTTTGAGCAACTAAAACATTTTAGGCATTATTACAAATTTCCCTCTTTAATGACAAATGCATGGGTTGTTTATGACAGATTATAAATCCCTTGAAAATACCAAATGCGATTTTTACATTAATTTATTCAGTAGTGTTTGTTTTTATATGTATTCTGTTATACTAAATAGTGTTATGTTGTCTGATTTCAGAATTTTCTCTGTAATCTTTTTATCATTTATATATGACTTTCAAGTTTTGATAGAATATGGCGTAGGAGTCTTGTTGATACATACCTAGTATTTTGCTTGTAATGAGATATTTTCATCAAGTCTTTTAAAAAATGATTTCTATGAGTTATAATATTGCTTATTTAAAATTAGAGATGTACTTACATATAAATATGAAAGCACTGTCAAAGAATCTATTCAGAAGAATAATTTTATAATTCCAGACATATTTGAACTTCACCTACTGTTCATGTGCTTTAGAATAACTCTTGTGATTCATGGACTAGGAGTCACAGTGAAATAAATGCATACTTCAAAACCAGGTATGCATAACTGATAGATGGTTATAGCACAATATCATAAAATCTTTTCTTTGTGAACTTCTATAAGTATGAAAAAATTGAAAAAACGTTCATGATCAAAGTAGGTATATTAAAAGTACTGATTAACCTAAATTCTAATCTTACTAATGTTACAGGATGTTTGAGATGTTGCTTTGCCAGCCGGAAACTTCTGTGGCCAATGACACCTTTGCCTGAGATTTTTTGCAAAGCAAAACTTGGGCAAAGATGCCACTGGCTACTTGACCTGATAGCCTGCTCATGGCTTGTGCTACTGGCCTGGATCCCATGCCTGCCAATGGTGAGTGGAGCAGTGATGGGTGTGTGAGCAAGTGAGTGTGGGGTCTGACCACTGTGCATAGCCAGGCATGCTGGCTGCAGTGGGGCAGACAGTTCCAGGTGCCAGCTCCCTGTGAGGCTGTGGTTGGATCAGGCATTTTGGTGCCAAGAATCTTGGAAATGCCAGGAATTGCAGAGCCCCAAAGAGGGCATCACAGTTCTGGCTTGAGGAGCTCCTAGATCTGGGCTCCCCAAAGTGCTGCAGCTCTTTTCTTCTTCTTGTTGCCTGCAACGTGGTGAGCAAGGGGCATTTTTCAGCCCGGTTTGTGTTATAGCTCTTTCAGCCCTGCCATTTGGTGGGTTCCAAGTTCTTGTCCCGTGTCCAGGAAGAATGAGGTATGCAGACAAGTAGAGGGTAAACAAGATGAAGAGGAGCTTTATTGAAAGATAGAACAGCTCAGAGGAGACTTGCAGTGGATATATCTTCTCTGTAGCCAGGCTGTCCTGCTGAGTGTTCAGCTCTCCTCAGAGAGGAGACCGAGGAGTGAGTAGCTCTTCTCTGCAGCTGGTTGCCCCAATGTCTCTCAGCTCTCAGCAGAGAGGAGACCCTGGAGTGGGTAGCCCCTCTCCACAGCTGATTATCTTGACATCTATCTGAGTCTGGGGTTTTTATGGGCTTCAGAGGGGAGGAAGTGCATGTTGATTGGTTCATGGGCGGCCGTGAGTGGGCCCAGAAAAAGGACCATAAATTTCCACTCTCGTCACAGCCTGGACCCCAGGCTTCAGGCCTTCCCCATCTTGAAAGTGGGGCTTCACTGGGAACCCATCCCTTTCTGCCTCAAGCCTTTCTGCCTTCTGCTGCTGTTCATGGTGCCTAGGCTCTTTGTGCCAAGGGGATGCCTGCAGACCAGTGCCCCCTTGGCCTTCCTCTGGTGCTTCTTGGCACCCAAAGTCTTCAGGGGGCCAAGGTGACAGGGGGCTGGTGTGTCAGCACTGTCCCAAGCATGCACACACCCAGCTGCACCCACAGAGCACAAAGCTCCCACTCTGTCAACTCTGAAGGGTACAGGGCTTCTGCCTGTTCTTGGCTCCTGCTAGCTCTGTGGAGCACAGCCCTGGCCACGTCTCCCCCACTGTAGCTGATGTCATGGCAGCAGCTGCTCTAGACCATCTACTGCTGCTGTCACTAAGTTTCACATAGTGTTGAGATACTAGTTAATTTTGAATACATCTTACTTATCACCATTCAACTGTATTCACTATTTTTAGAGACCTTTCTCTTTGAAAAATTCTCACATTAAGAAATACCCTCAGTAGACACAAAACAGTACTTTAGCTTCAACAATGATGTACATTAAACAATTAATTAGTATCTTTGACATCAGGAGTTACACTCTGGATCCCTGTTCACATCCAATGAGTTTCATGTTTGAAACAATTGAACAAATGATTTTAAATTATAAAAGGGGAAATTTAATAGCTGACTGTTGACCAGAAGCCTTACCAATAACAGAGTCAATTAACACATATTTTGTATATGTATTATATACTGTATTCCTACCATAAAGTTAGAGAAAAGAAAATGTTATTAAGGAAATCATAAGGAAGAGAAAATACATTTATAGTACTATACTGTATTTATCAATACCAGAAGTTTATGTTGTCTCTTTATAAGATGGGTCATCTTTCTGAAATGGACAACCACAGCTGTAGACATAAATGTATGATACATAACAAGATATTAATTATTTTTTTGTAGTGTCATGACTATCCTCTGATTCTTGGGATCACTTCCAGCATCACTAGTGGCATTCCCCATGGGTTCTGGGGTGTTATTCAAAGTTTATGGTATTGCACTAAACTGAGAAAGACTACTTTTTAATGCAGTATGCATTACTAGAGAGAGATGATTAGTGTCACACGGTGTTTTAAGCAGATATTTGCAACCCTTGAGCTCACTACAAAAGCAGCAGGAAGTGGCTATGAAATTATTACAGTAGTACAGTTGTACTACCATTAATTTTATGCAGTTATGACTTAACATTGCATTTTTATAATTGCTTACTTTTTTCCTTGTGAATATGCCCTGTAAGGTCTATAACAGTT
>CAUYLG010000591.1:0-25863 GCA_963573385.1 Cacajao melanocephalus
TCAGCAAACTGACGCAAGAACAGAAAATCAAACACCGCATGTTCTCACTCATAGGTGGGTGTTGAACAATGAGAACACATGGACACAGGGAGGGGAGCATCACACACTGGGGTTTGTCGGGGGGAAATAGGGGAGGGACAGTGGGGGGTGGGGAGTTGGGGAGAGATAGCATGGGGAGAAATGCCAGATATAGGTGATGGGGAGGAAGGCAGCAAATCACACTGCCATGTGTGTACCCATGCAACAATCTTGCATGTTCTTCACATGTACCCCAAAAGCTAAAATGCAATTAAAAGAAAAAAAAGAAGAAAAAAGAATACTGGTGATTAGGTGAAAAATCTAGAAACTGGAACTTCTGCCTTATAAGACACTATGTAATAGAAATATTTTACCTGAGAAATAAATAAACTTTATATTTAAATTACAGATATTCTATTGCTTAAAAATACATACCATGATCTAATAAGATTATTCCATAAAACTATAGAACTGATATAAAACATGGTTTTCCCACTTGGAAAAGATTGATCATGAGGCACACATGCACAAGCTTTGCCGAACGAAAGAAAAGTTAGGGAACAAAGGGTCTAAATTTACATTTTTAAATATATACCATCTAATACCAACCAAATTAGGGTTAAAATATTTGTATTATCAACACACAACTTTAATAGCATATTCATTACTTAAGTCTTAAAGGATGGCATTTGCTTTTCATTGTCAAATAAAGAGATAAATGTTAATATGTTTCATTTTGAACACGGGTGAAAATAATTAAGAATTATACTTATAATGGAGGATTCCGCCAAGATGGCTGAATAGGAACAGCTCTGAGTGCAGTTCCCAGCAAGAGAGATGCAGAAGGCAAGTGATCTCCACATTTCAAACCAAGGTACCAGGTTCAATTCAATGGGGCTGGTTGGACAGTGGGTGTAGCCCAAGGAGGGCAAACCAAGGCAGGGTGGGGCACTGCCTCACCCAGGAAATCCAAATGACTAGAGGATCAGGGACTCCCCCCACCGCATACTCCTGTTCAGATACCACGCTTCTCCCATGACCTCTGCAACCCACAGACCAGGAAATCCCTGCTGGACTGAAAAGTGCTGTGAGTTAACAGCACAGATATAAGCAACAGCTCTAGCCAGCACCTGAGATTGTTGGCACAGATCTGGTTGGATGTTTTGGCTAGCACTGAGAGCGCCTGCAGGACAGAGTTACCCGATCCCCATATAGAGGGGGAGCCCAAAGCAGGGAGATAGATGATATGGCTGGGTGGGTCCCACCCCCACAAATACCAGCAAACTGAAGCCCTCTTGCTTGAGAGTTTTGCAGCCAGCACATCAGTTCAAGCTCGACCCAGGACTATTGAGCTCAGGGGGTGGTGGTGGGGAAGGGTGTCTGCCATTGCTGAGGTGGGTCTAAACCTACCTGTGTAAACAAAAGCCAAAGGAGGCTTGCACAGCAGTGGGACTGAGTCTGTGACAGCCCAGCAGTGCCTCTGCAGGCAGACAAGGGATAGACTGCCTCCTCAAGTAGCTCCCTGATCCCTTTATAACCAAAAAGATGCCTCATACAGAAAAGCTCTGGCTGACACCTGGTGGGTAACCTTCTTGGATGAAGCTACCAGAGGAAAGATCAGGCAGCAATCCTTGCTGTTCTGCAGACCCCAAGGGTGATTCTCAGGCAAGCAAGGTCTGGGGTGGACCTCCAGCAGTCCTACAGCAGAGGGACCTGACTGTTAGAAGGAAAACTAAAAAACAAAAAGAAATAGCTTTAACATCAACAGAAAGGATGTCCACTCAGAGGCCCCATCCAAAAATCAACAACTTCAAAGATCAAAGGTAGATAAACCCATGAAGATGGGAAGAAACTGGGGCAAAAAAGATGAAACCATCAAAGACCAGAATGCCTCTCCTCCTCCAAGGGATCAGAACTCCTCATCAGCAAGGGAACAAAACTGGATGGAGAATAAGTCTGACGAACTGACAGAAGCAAGCTTCAAAAGGTGGGTAATAACAAACTTCTCTGAGCTAAAGGAACAGGTTCTAACCCAATGCAAAGAAACTAAAAACCTTGAAAAAAGGTTAGATAAAATTCAAACTAAAATAGTCAGCTTAGAGAATAACATAAATGACTTGATGGAGCTGAAAAACACAGCATGAGAACTTCGAGAAGCATACACAAGTTTCAATAGCAGAATCAATCAAGCAGAAGAAAGGATATCAGAAATTGAAGATTACCTCAATGAAATAAAACAAGAAGGCAAGACTAGAGAAAAGAGAGTGAAAAGAAATGAACAAAGCCTCCAAGACATATGAGATTATGTGAAAAGACCTAATCTACACTTGATTGATAATACCTGAATATGACAAGGACAATGAATCCAAGCTGGAAAACACTCTTCAGGATATTATCCAGGAGAACTTCCCCAACCTAGCAAGGCAGGCCAACATTCAAATCCAGGAAATACAGAGAACACCACAAAGATATTCCTCAAAAAGAGCAACTCCAAGGCATATAATCGTCAGATTCACCAGGGTTGAAATGAAGGAAAAAAATGCCAAGGGCAGCCAGAGAGAAAGGTCGGGTTACCCACAAAGGGAAGCCCATCAGACTCACAGCAGATCTCTCAGCAGAAACCCTACAAGCCAGAAGTGAGTGGGGGCCAACATTCAACATCCTTAAAGAAAAGAACTTTCAACCAAGAATTTCATATCCAGCCAAACTAAGCTTCATAAGTGAAGGAGAAATAAAATCCTTTATGGACAAGCAATTGCTGAGAGATTTCATCACCACCAGACTGGCCTTACAAGAGCTTCTGAAAGAAACACTAAAAATGGAAAGGAACCACCAGTACCAGCCACTGCAAAAATGTACCAAATGGTAAAGACCAATGATGCAACGAAGAAACTGCATAAACTAATGGGAAAAAACAACCAGCCAGTAACAAAATGGCAGATCAAATTCAAACATAACAATATTAAACTTAAATGTAAATGGCCTAAATACCCCCAATCAAAAGACACAGACTGGCAAGCTGGATAAAGAGTCAGGAACCATTGGTGTGCTGTATTCAGAAGACCCATCTCACATGCAAAGATACACATAGACTCAAAATAGAGGGATGGAAGATTTACCAAGCAAATGGAGAGCAAAAAAAAAAAAAAAGCAGAGGTTTCAATCCTAGTCTCTGATAAAATGGACTTTAAACCAACAAAGATCAAAATAGACAAAGAAGTACATTACATAATAGTAAAGGGATCAATGTAACAAGAAGAGCTAATGATCCTAAATATATATGCACCCAATACAAGAGATACATAAAGCAAGTTCTTAATGACCTACAAGGAGACAGACTCCCACACAATAACAGTGGGAGACTTTAACACTCCACTGTCAATATTAGTCAGATCAACAAGACAGAAAATCAACAAGGACATCCAGGACTGGAACACAGATCTGGATGAAGCAGATATATATCTAATAGACACCTAATAGACATCTGCAGAATTCTCCACCCCAAATCCACAGAATATACATTCTTCTCAGCACCACATCTCACTTATTCTAAAATTGACCACATAATTGGAAGTAAATCACTCCTTAGCAAATGCAAAAAATGGAAATCATAACAAACAGTCTGTCAGATCACAGTGCAATCAAGTTAGAACTCAGGATTAAGAAACTCACCCAAAACCACACAACTACATGGAAACTGAACAACGTGCTCCTGAATGATGGCTGGATAAACAATGAAATGAAGGTAGAAATAAAGATGCTCTTTGAAACCAATGAGGACAAAGACACAATGTACCAGAATCTTTGGGGCACATTTAAAGCAGTGTCCAGAGGGAAATTTATACCAATAAATGCCCAAATGAGAAGTAAGGAAAGATCTAAAATTGACACCATATCATCAAAAAGAGCTAGAGGAGCAAGGTCAAAAAAATTCAAAAGCTAGCAGAAGACAAGAAATAACTAAGATCAGAGCAGAACTGAAGGAGATAGAGACACAAAGAAATCTTCAAAAAATCAGTAAATCCAGGAGCTCGTGTTTTGAAAAGATCAACAAAATAGACCGCTAGCCAGACTAAGAAAAAAAAAGAGAGAAGAATCGAATAGATGCAATAAAAATTGATAAAGGGGATATTACTAACAATTGCACTGAAATACAAATTACCATCAGAGATTACTACAAACAACTCTATGCACATACACCAGTAAACCTGAAAGAAATGGATAAATTACTGGAAACTTACACCCTCCCAAGACTAAACCGAGAAGAAGCTGAATCCCCGAATAGACCAGTAAGAAGGTCTGAAGTTGAGGCAACAATTAACAGCCTACTAAACAAAAAAAGTCCAGGTCCAGATGGGTTTACAGCTGAGTTATACCAGACATACAAAGAGAAGCTGGTACCATTCCTTCTTAAACTATTCCAAACAATACAAAAAGATGGAATCCTCCCTAACTCATTTTATGAGACCAACATTATCCTGATACCAAAACCTAGCAGACACATAACTAAAAAAGAAAACTTCAGGCTAAAATCCATGATGAACATCAATGCAAAAATCTTCAATAAAATACTGGCAAACCGAATGCAACAGCACATCAAAAAGCTTATCCATCACAATCAAGTCGACTTCATCCCAGGGATGCAAGGCTGGTTCAACATACGCAAATCTATAAATGTAATCCATCACATAAACAGTACTGAAGACAAAAAAATACATGATCTTCTCAATAGAGGCAGAGAAGGCCTTAAACAAAATTCAACAGCCCTTTATGCTAAAAACTCTCAATAAACTAGGTATTGACGGAATATATCTCAAAATAATAAAAGCTATTTATGACAAACCCACAGTCAATATCATACTAAACAAGCAAAAACTGGAAGCATTCCCTTTGAATACTGGCACTAAAAAAGGATGCCCTCTCTCACCATTCCTATCCAATATAGTATAGGAAGACCTACCCAGAGCAATCAGGCAAGAAAAAGAAATAAAGGGTATTAAGTTAGGAAAAAAGGAAGTCAGATTGTCTCTATTTGCAGACAACATGATTGCATATTTAGAAGAGACCACCATCTCAGCCCAAAATCTCCTTAAGCTGATAAGCAACTTGAGCAAAGTCTCAGGATGCAAAATCAGTGTGCAGAAATCACAAGCATTCCTATACACCAATAACAGACTAACAGAGAGGCAAATAAAGAGCGAACTCCCATTCACAATTGCTACAAAGAGAATAAAATACCTAGGAATACAACTAACAAAGGATGTAAAGGAACTCTTCAAGGAGAACCACAATCCACTGCTCAAGGAAATAAGAGAGGACACAAATAGATGGAAAAACATTCCATGTTCATGGTTAGAAAGAATCAATATCATGAAAAATGGCCATATTGCCCAAAGTAATTTATAGATTCAATGAAATCCCCATCAAGCTACCACTGTCCTTCTTAACAGAACTGGAAAAAACCACTCTAAATTTATATAGAACCAAAAGAGAGCCCACATAGCCAAGACAATCCTAAGCAAAAAAACAAAGTTACCTGACTTCAAACTATACTACAAGGTTACAGTAATCAAAACAGCATGGTACTGGTACCAAAACAGAGATATAGACTAATGGAACAGAACAGAGGCCTTGGAAGTAACCCCACACATCTACAACTATCTGATCTTTGACAAACCTGACAAAAACAAGCAATAGGGAAAAGATTCCCTCTTTAATAAATGGTGTTGAGAAAACTGGCTAGCCATGTGCAAAAAGCAGAAACTGGACCACTTCCTGACACCTTACACTAAAATTAACTCCAGATGGATTAAAGACTTAAACATAAGACCTAATGCCATAGAAAACCTAGAAGAAAACTTAGGTAAAACCATTCAGGACATAGGCATAGGCAAGGACTTCATGACTAAAACACCAAAAGCATTGGCAACAAAATCCAAAATAGACAAATGGGATCTAATTAAACTTAAGAGTTTCTGCACAGCAAAACAAACACTCATCAGAGTGACTGGCGACCAACAAAATGAGAAAAAATTTTTGCAATCTACCCATCTGACAAAAGGCTAATATCCAGAATCTACAAAGAACTAAAACAAATTTACAAGAAAAAAAAAACCCCATCAAAAAGTGGGTGATGAATATGAACAGACACATTTCAAAAGACATTTATGAGGCCAACAAACATATGAAAAATGCTCATCATCACTGGTCATTAGAGACATGCAAATCAAAACCACACAGATACCATCTCACGCCAGTTAGAATGGCGATCATTAAAAAATCGGGAGACAACAGATGCTGGAGAGGATGTGGAGAAATAGGAACATTTTTACACTGTTGGTGTGAGTGTAAATTAGTTCAAACATTGTGGAAGACAGTGTGGAGATTCTTCAAGGATCTAGAAATAGAAATTCCATTTGACCCAGCAATCCCATTACTGGGTATATACCCAAAGGATTATAAATTGTTCTATTATAAAGACACATGCACACGTATGTACATTATGGCAATGTTTACAATAGCAAAGACCTGGAACCAACCCAAATGCCCATCGATGATAGACTGGACAAATAAAATGTGGCACATGTACATGATGGAATACTATACAGCCAAAGAAAAGGATGAGTTCATTTCCTTTGCAGGAACATGGATGAATCTGGAAACCAACATTCTCAGCAAACTGACACAAGAACAGAAAACCAAACACTGCATGTTCTCACTCATAGGTGGGTGTTAAACAAGGAGAACACATGGGCACAGGGAGGGGAACGTCACACACTGGGGTCTGTTGGGTGGGTGGGAGGTTGGGGAGGCACAGCTGGGGGTGAGGAGGTTGGGGAGAGAATACATTGGGAGAAATCACCTGTAGGTGATCATGGGGATGGAGACAGCAAACCACCATGGCATGTGTGTACCTATGCAACTATCCTGCAATATCTGCACATGTATCCCAGAACTTAAAGTACAATTTAAAAAAGAAACAAAAAGAATTATAAAGCATACTTATAAGAATTATAATGTTGACTAGAATTTGTTTCCTTCTAGCACTTTTATCCATGTTGATCCTAGTTATGCCCTTCCAATCAAATAATGTCTTTGATGATTTCATTTTATAAAGTCACTATATCATAATTAAATCCTTGTGCTTTATAATCCCAGTAGAACTGATATGAAACATGGTTTTCCCATTTGAATTTACACAAATTAATTTATGTAGTTAGTATTATTCCTATTTTATAATTAACAAAACTATGGTCATAAATTAATAAATAAATGCCCACATCAAAAAGTTAGAAAGATCTCAAATTGACATTCTAACATCACAACTAAGAGAACTAGAGAACCAAGAGCAAACAAACCCCAAAACTAGCAGAAGACAAGAAATAACCAAGATCAGAGCAGAACTGAAGAAGATAGAGACACCAGAATGCCTTCAAAAAAACCAACCAATCCAGAAGCTGTATTTAAAAAAAATAATAATAAAATAGACCGCGGGCT
Organism: Cacajao melanocephalus; assembly: GCA_963573385.1. Lineage (NCBI taxonomy): Eukaryota > Metazoa > Chordata > Mammalia > Primates > Pitheciidae > Cacajao > Cacajao melanocephalus. Next base: position 7,516 of record CAUYLG010000591.1, read on the forward strand.
TAGCATGGTGGCTCATGCATGTAATCCCAGCACTTTGTGAGGCTGAGGTGTGTGAATCACTTGAGGTCAGGAGTTTGAGACCAGCCTGGACAACATGGTGAAATGCCATCTCTACTAAAATTACAAAAATTGGCTGGGCATGGTGGCATACACCTGTAGTCCCAGCTACTAGGGATGTTGAGGTAGGATGATAATTTGAACCCAGAATGAAGGTTGCAGTGAGCCAAGATCATGTCACCGCACTCCAGCCTGGGCAACAGAGTGAGACTCCATTGGAAAAAAAAAAAAAAGATTGCTATCTAGACTAATAAAGAAGAAAAGAGAGAAGAATCAAGGTCAGGTGCACTTTGGGAGGCTGAGGTGAGCAGATCATGAGGTCAAGAGATCGAGACCATCCTGGCCAACATGGTAAAGCCCTGTCCCTACTAAAAATACAAAAATTAGCTGGGTGTGATGGCGTGCACCAGTAGTCCCAGCTACTTGGGACACTGAGGCAGGAGAATTGCTTGGACCTGGGGATGGAGGCTGCAATGAGCCGAGATTGTGTCATTGCACTACAGCCTGGGCAATAAGAGTGAAACTCTGTCTCAAAAAAAGAAAAAAAAAAAAAGAGAGAGAAGCATCAAATAAACATACAAAAAAGATAAAGGGGATATCACCACAGACCCCAGAGAAATACAAACAACTATCAGAGAATACTATAAATACCTCTATGCAAATAAACTAGAAAATCTAGATGAAATGGATAAATTCCTGGACACATACACCCTCCCAAAACTGAACTAGGAAGAAGCTGGACCACCGAATAGATCATAACAAGTTCTAAAATTGAGGCAGTAATAAATAGCTTACCAACCAAAAAATGGCCAGGACTAGATGGATTTACAGCTGAATTCTACCAGAAGCAAAAGAGGAGCTGGTACCATTTCTTCTGAAACTACTTCAAACAATTGAAAAGGAGAGACTCCTCCCTAACTCATTTTATGAGGCCAACATCAACCTGATACCAATACCTGGCAGAGATAAAAAAAAAAAAAAAAAAAAAAAGGAAAACTTTAGGCCAATGTCCCTGATGAACATCAGTGCAAAAATCCTCAATATAAGATACCGGCAAACCAAATCCAGCAGCACATCAAAAAGCTTATCCATCACAATCAAATCAGCTTCATCCCCAGGATGCAAGGCTCATTCAACATATGGAAATCAATAAATGTATTTCATCACATAATAGAACTAAAGACAAAAACTACATGATTATCTCAATAGATGCAGAAAAGTCTGTTGATAAAGTTCAACATCCTTCATGTTACAAACTCTCAATAAACTAGGTATTGATGAAACATACCTCAAAATAATAAGAGCCATTTATGAAAGACCCAGAGCCAATATCATACTGGATGGACAAAAGCTGGAAGCATTTACCCTGAAAACTGAGACAAGACAAAGATGCCTTCTCTCACCATTCCTATTAAACATAGTATTGGAAGTTCTCGCCAGGGCAATCCATGGCAGAGAAAGAAATAAATGCACTCAAATAAAATGAGAAGAAGTCAAACTGTCTCTCTTTGCAGATGACATGGTCCTATATCTTGAAAACCCCATAACCTCAGCCCAAAAGCTTCTTAAGCTGATAAGCAATTTCAGCAGTCTCAGGATACAAAATCAATGTGCAAAAATCACAAGCACTCCTACACACCAACAATAAACAAGCAGAGAACCAAATCATGAATGAACTCCCATTCACAATTGCTACAAGGAGAATAAAATACCAAGGAATACAGTTAACAAGGGAAGTAAAGGACCTTTTTAAGAAGAACTACAAACCACTGCTCAAGGAAATCAGAGAGGACACAACAAATGGAAAAACATTCCATGTTCACGGATGGGAAGAATCAATATTGTGAAAATGATCATACTGTCCAAAGTAATTAGATTCAATGTGATTCCCATTAAAATACCATTGATAGTCTGTACAGAATTAGAAAAAAACTGCTTTAAAGTTCATCGGGAATCAAAAAAGAGCCCGCATAGCCAAGACAATTCTAAGCAGAAGAACAACACTGGAGGCATCACGATACCCAACTTCAAACTATACTACAAGGCTACAGTAACCTAAGCAGCATGGTACTGCTACAAAAACAGATACATAGACCAATGGAACAAAATAGAGATCTCAGAAATAAGACCACACATCTACAACCATCTGATCTTTGACCAAATTGACAAAAACAAGAAATGGGGAAAGGATTTCCTATTTAATAAATGGTGCTTGGAGAACTGGCTAGCCTATGCAAAAAAATTGAAACTGGACTCCTTCCTTACACCTTATACAAAAATTAACAAGATGGATTAAAGATTTAAATGTAAAACCCAAAACTGTAAAAACCCCTGAAGAAAATCTAAGCAGTACCATTCAGGACATAAGCACGGGCAAAGATCGCATGATGAAAACTCCAAAAGCAATTGCAACAAAATCAAAAATTGACAAATCAGATCTCATTAAACTAAAGAGCTTCTGCACAGCAAAAGAAGCTATCATCAGAGTGAACAGACAACCTACAGAATGGGAGAAAATTTTTGCAATCTATCCACCTGACAAAGGTCTAATATACAGCAACTACAAAGAACTTAAATTATAAGAAGAAAATAAACAACTCCATTAAAAAGTGGGCAAAGGACATGAAGAGACTCTTCAAAAGAAGACATTTATGCGGCCAAGAAAATATGAAAAAAAGCTCAACATTGCTGATCATTACAGAAATGGAAATCAAAACCACAGTGAGATACCACATCATGCCAGTCAGAATGGTGATTATTAAAAAGTCAAAAATAAAAAAAATAATAATAAAACAGATGTTGGCCAGGCTGTGGAGAAATAGGAACTCTTTTATACTGTTGGTGGGAATGTAAATTAGTTCAACCATTGGGGAAGACAGTGTGGCAATTCTCAGACCTAGAGGCAGAAATACCATTTGATCCAGCAATCCCATTACTGGGTATATACACAAAGGATACAAATCATTCTTTTAAAGATACATGCATGTGTATGTTCATTACAGCACTACTCACAATACCAAAGACATGGAATCAACTCAAATGCCCATCAATGATAGACTAGAAAAAGAAAATGTAGTATATATATGCCATGGAATGCTATGGAGCCATAAAAATGGAACAAGATTGTGTTCTTTGCAGGGACAGGGATGTAGCTGGAAGCCATTATCCTCAGCAAATTAACACAGGAACAGAAAACCAAACACCTCATGTTCTCACTTTTAAGTGAGAGCTGAACAATGAGAACACAAGGATACAGGTCAGGAAACAACACACACCAGGGCCTGTCGGGGGGTTGGGTTGGGGGAGGGAGATCATGAGGAAAAATAGCTAATGCATGCTAAGCTTAATACCTAGGCAAAGGGTTGATAGGTACAGTAAGTCACCATGGCACACATTTACCTATGTAACAAACCTGCATATCCTGCACATGTATCCTGCATCTTAAAATTAAATTAAATTTTCAAAAAATACACAAAAGATATATGAAGATAACAAACAAAAAGCATCCTTTTTTCTATTTTTGCATATGTTTAATGATGTTTATAGTATATTAACTCAGTAATGTGGGATATTTTATATATATTTTATATTTATAAATATATTCACATATTTATATATATTATATATATAGTGAAATTTTTTTCCAGCTAAGGCTGTCCAATCCAGAATGGTACAAGACCTCTCTGCTTCTCACCTGGCTTTTTGCAATAGGCTCTGACTGGTCTTTCAGTCCAATTCTCAGCTCTGATTGAACCTAGCAAGACAATATTGACTGGACATCTGGTACTCTTTGGCCCCAGTCCTTTGCTCTTGCCATTTCCCTACCTAAAATATCTTTCCCTTTCCTCTGACACCTTTCCATTTCATATCATCCTTCAAAACTTAGTTCAGATGACCCCTTCTTGATCTTCTGCCTGGAGTGACTTTTCTCTCTTCTAAACATCCATGGCAGGGATGTGGGATGTTCACACTTGTTAAGGCAGGCTTCATAGTCAATAGTGATTTGTTCCTATGTATTTGCCCAAGTTGTTAATCATAAGCTCTTTAGGGAGAAAGTCCATTTTTATATACTTTCATACCCTTGACACAGCCAGAACAGTGCACATAGTAGGTAGTCAATAAACATCTACTTAAGTAATTAAAATTATGAACAGCAATCTCCTTAACTTCCTCCAAGTTACATTGCAATTTGTGTTTTCTTAAGACTACTTCTATTTTTAACTACAGTATATACTTGGTAAAGGATTTTACAACTCTCTAAATTATCCCATGGTGATTACCCCTACTGTGCAATTTACCACTATTTTATTAAAGCAAGATTAAAGATAATACTTCATTGGAAGAAGTAACAGCAGCATTAACCTCTATTTACCTTGACATAATAAAGCTTTAATAAAACATGGGCAAATTGCACTGAGGGGGATAATTATTCTAACATAAAATTTAAAGGGAATTTAATTTCTTATTCTGCATGTTTAGTGCTTTAAGATTAGTGTCATTAATGTCCTTTTCCTCATTTATAGAGGATACATAAAAACATTCAACTCTCTCCAATTTGTTATTAAATAATTCTTAATTTATATTCAAGTTCATAAACATAAGAACATAATTTTAAATGTACAGTTTTTCAGAAGTAAATATCCTTACAGGATGTTGGGGCAGGGAGAGTTCTGTGGGAAAGATTTTACCCCAAGACAAAAAAAAAAAAAAAATCCTTGTCTAAATTTTTGAGTGTTGAATCGAGAAGATTCTTGTTTGTTTTATATCCTCTGGCTTTATTACATCAGACAAGCTTCAAAGGGGCAGAGCACATAAGATTGAAAAATAACACAGCTGCATTTTGCAGTGGAGTGTTCTGCCTCTGCCTGTGTTTTGTTGTTCATGTAATACTTTTCAATAAACAAAGATGTCAATCAACTCTCTTTGCAGCACATCACATTTCAGATTTAAACCACTTCAGACACATCACTGCCCCAAGCTCATGAATTTAACAGATAAAAATTCAGCTTTCTGTCATGGCAGAATGCAGTATTGATTGTAGGTGGTATTTAGGTAACAGTGTGATTGAAAAATATTACCTTCACAGTGTCCACTATAGAAGCATAACATAGAGTACATTAGGCTGCTCGCAAACTTTTTTTTTCTAATGGCACAGCATTGATTAATACCCATTTTCAAACACATTCCTAGGAAAGACTTCTACATGCAGCAAATCCTGAAGGTGGCAGAGGGGGGTTAGGAACACATGATAGCAATCATGAAAACTTTGATCACTTGATTTGATTCTAGTGCTTTGTAAATTAGCATAATTATTCAAACATGCTTCATTAAAAATCATGACTGTACAAGTCCTTCAGTTTAATGATCCAAATATATATCACGTGAGCTAAGTTTTAAATAAGAATATTAACTCAGTGCTAGGATGCTGTGAGAAATTTGTTCTTAAAATCAAGAGAATGTGTAAAAGCACAAACTCCAAAACCCCAATCAGGAAAAAAGAAATCTAACAGGCACACGAGCATGTGGTGGGTAATATTTTTCTATTTATCTTCACATCTATCTGAATGTCTCTTGGGGCCACCAAAGGTTAGATACCACGTCACTTCTAAGCTACTAAAAGATTGGCATACAATCCCTGTAAATCTCGAACTAATTACATTTGAATTTTAGGTGTCACAGCAAGTTTTGACCTTTGAAGGTTGGCAGAAGAAAAGTTTGACAGTTCTTAAAGTGTTCCCAGGGACTAAAAGAGGTCATTTCAAATTGATGAAAGAAAGGGAGAAAAGCTAAATTAATGATGCCAAAGATATTAATAAGGCTACTCTTATTGGCATACATTTATTTATGCATCAGATCTCATTTAATAATGATGTCAAATTCACTTATATTGCAGGTTACATACAGAAAATAAAGACAGCATACAAGACCCTCCACTATTTTGGTTGTTCTATTAATATTAAGTACTAACTTAGAGACAATTGAATTACATTCATGGAATTAAAATATGGAGTATGGGGGGATTAGTTTTAAGTTAAATTAATCTGCTTCTAAATCACTCAAATCTTGAAGCACAATGGATAATGACTAAGGCTCCCTGATTTTATGTAGTATTCATGATACATGGAGTTGGTTTAAGAATAGATTGTCACTTTCCACATCACTATTTTTTTCCTTTTGACAATTTATGTGGCATCATCAGACAGACATTTCAAAAAGTCTATAACAATTTTAAAGTAGATGAAATTTTAGAGTGTAATGTATTTTCAAAATACTGTATATTTTATTTGAATCTACAGTTTTATTGCTAAATATATTAGTGCTGCAAAATTAAAATGCAAACTCTCACTAGTGGCCTTTTAACACCACAAAAATAGTCATTAATCTCAGAAATGTTAAATTGATCATTCGCTCTCATTGTAATGAAATAGCATCAACATCAGGTCCCTGGTCACCTTTCAAGTTCATTGATAGTCTTGTGAATCTTTGCCACGTGCCTACATCAAATATTGTGTCCATGTCTGGGAATAATTTGAGGGAGAAAATAGTGACAGATGACTCACATTAGTCACAAAAATATGATAAATATAAAAGTGACCAAAATCACTAGTACATCAAGTGATTTGATTAACAAGGACAAAACACTAAATGCATAGTTCTAGGCAACTACAGTAATTCTTATGTCAGGTGATAAAAAGTGGTCCACAATGTGTACCCAAAACTTTTTCTATCAATAGATGAATTATCAATGTTAATAACTGACCATGAGACCATGAACCTCAGAGAATCCTCCTGAAGGGCTGCAGCCACTTGCCTGGAGTGTTTCAATCTTAAAGAATTAATTTGGGCTGGCTGCAGTGGTTCACACCTGTAATCCCAGCACTTTGGGAGGCTGAGGCAGGCAGATCACAAGGTCAGGAGTTTGAGACCGGCATGACCAACACAGCAAAACCCCATCTCTACTAAAAATACAAAAATTAGTCAGGCATGGTGGTGAGCACCTGTAATCCCAGCTACTCAGGAGGCTGAGGCAGGAGAATGGCTTGAACCTGAGAGGCCAAATTCCTGCCACTGCATTCTAGCCTAGATGACAGAGAGAGACTCTGTCTCAAAAAAAAAAAAAAGAATTAATTTTCATTTCCCATGTCATTAATATTATAACAGCAAGCCTCTAAGAAACAAATACAAACTTCTACAAAATAAGTCTGGGAATAGAAATTAGAGAATTATGCTTAAAACAAAAAGTACTTAAATAATAAAAAAATAGGAAAAAATTAAGACTTTTAAGTTATTTGAAGGCAGAGATCATTTCTTATTTACCTTTATTATCTCAGGACATATCACAACGGTTGACTTTATATTTAATTCTTGATTAATAATTAAATGATACTCATTTCATCCTTGTCATTTGTTCTGTTTCTCTTTGAATAAAATTTAAACATGATGAATTCAGGTCATAAGAAGTAGTTTAGCAAAGTTTGAGTGCAGCTATAGGAGGAGTATGGGTAAGTGATGAAAATAATAATGTCTGCAGATAAATTATTCTCTCTGGCTTTTTATGCCATGTCAAAGAATTCAGAGTTTTTCCTATAAACAATACAAACTTTTGAAGGATTTTAAATTGGAAGGTGACATGATCAATACTATGCTTTAGAAACAGCACCCTGTAGTGAGTACATAGAAGATGAATTTAAGCAAGGCAAGACTGATCAATTAGGAAGTTGTTGTATTATTTAAGGAAAAAAAGGGGGTTATGTTCAAAAAGGCATTAACAGCAAGAATGATTTAAAAAGCAGGGAAGGAGAGGTTGGTTAGGCAGAGTCAGAATAACAATAATATAAATAGCAAATGATATTTATTGAGCATTTGCTAGGAGCCAAACACTATTCAAAACACCAGGCCTGCAGTAAATTATTTAAACTTCACAAGAATTCTATGGGAGAGGGATTCTTTTCTCTCTATATAGAGATGGGGAAATTCTACAGATTAGGTAACTTGCCAAAGGTCACACAGGATTGTATTATTTTCACAGATCCTAAATGCTATGGCATACTCTTATCTAGATTCTGACCTGAGGGCCGTGAATGTGCTGGGCAAGGTCAGCCATGGGGAAGGTCAGCCAAGGTCAGCCAGTGGCAGTGGCGGGATCTGACACAGGATTGCCTCCAAGGTCTGCCTCTAAACTATTGCTTTATGACTTAAAGATTTCTAGGATTATGTGACACGGTAGATAATCATGCTATTCCCACATACGATGGAAATCTGTGAAACATATTTACAGCATGGTTTCCCAACCTTGGCATTATTGACACTTTGGGCTATATTTTTTTAGTTATTTGAGGAGACTGTCCTGTGCATTGTAGGGTATTTAGTAGCATCTCTGACCTCTATGCAGTAGCACATACCCCCACCCCTAGTCAAGGCTATGTCTCTAGACAGTGCTTAACTTCCCCTGGGACCTCAATCATCTCCTACTGAGAACCACTAGTTGATTAAAAAAAAGAAAGAAAGAAAGAAAGAAAAAATAACAAATTCAGTTTTTGTTACCGTTTTTTTCTTATAATGAGTTTGACTTCCTTCATCTAGGTAAATTGGGATGCCCAGCCGAAAGCTAAATTTATAAAATTAGAATTTAAGAGTGGAGCCATACATCTAGCAAATCACGGTACAGTCAATAATTGGATGTGATTTTCAGGGACAATATGACATCAACAGGGGCAAATATCAGCCTTAGAGGCACAAACATTTAGAAGATGAGAAGAAGAGGAATCCTAAAAAACAAAGATGAGAGATACATAAAGGAGAAGAAAATCAAGGGGAGGAGATAGTTTTAACAATGTTGAATTTTGCAGAGATGAAGTAAATAAAGACTGAATAATGCTAAGTAGATTTAGTAACTAGTATGATACTGGTGGCTGCTTACTGGCACCATTTATAATTTCTTCCTTAAAATTATATTCTTCTTTTTTTTCCTAAATATTCCTTCTGTCACTCCATATACTGTATGCCTATACTCTAACTGGTCAGATCTCAAGGCCTTCAAGATTTGGCTAGTAACGCTGCCCAGCTTCAGACTTGTCTTTATGACAAGAAAAGTCGTGTGCTTTCAAGAAAACTACTTCTGTTGGACAGATAATCTATGTCTAACCCAAATGCTAATGAAAATTTGTGCTGGATATCAGATAGTAATTAGCCTGGATGATCATGTCCTCCTTGCATAGGGAGTTTGAAGATGAAACACAGAGAAAGAGATCAAGAGGCCAATGGAGAGATGAGAGAGGCACTGGAATGGCTGAGCAAGAAAGAGCTGAGGCCTTATTCTTACAATATGCCCCAATTATATGAGATCATCTGGGCTCTATTTTTCTAACAATCTGAAAGACAAACACACATATACAAACTAGTTCCAGGAAGCGGCTGCAACAAAGGCCCTCAGGTGGAAATGTAAACTGGTGGTGGCTTAAAGGCAGTTATAAGGTGGGAATCAGTGAGAGTAATCATTCCTGCTTCTCTTTAGTACTCCTGCTTCTCTTTAGTACTTCTCTAAAGTGGTTGGTCTTTTCTTTAGAACTCCTCTTTACTTTAGCAAAGTAAAGAGGTCTTCTCTGTCTTCTTCTAAAGAGGTCTTCTTTTGTCTTCTCTTTAGTACTCCCCTTTAGTACTTCTCTTTAGTACTCCGCTTAGTACTTCTCTTTTGTACTTAGTACTCTTAGTACTTCCCTTTAGTACTTCTCTTTAGCACTCCTGCTTCTCTTTAGTTATTCTCTAAAAGTGGTTGTTCTGACAGCTAAGAGTGTGATACAAATGTTAATAAATGCCATGTAACAGAAGTTGGGAAGAGGGTGGCATCTGTTTTATGAGCTAATTCCCCATGGCTGACCTTGCCCAGCACATTCACGGCCCTCAGATCAGAATCTAGATGAGAGTATGCCATAGCATTTAGGATCTGCGAAAATAATACAATCCTGGAGCCATATCACCCTATGAACCCATGATTAGCTGTGAATAAGCAAGTAATTAAAAGCTTTTCCTCTCATTTTTATGCACATTGTAAGTAAGATGCCTGGTGATTGATGTATAAAAGTTGTTCCTAGGGTTTAAGGATGTACAGGTAGTGAAGGTATTTTTTACATGTATGTATGTATTTTGGTGTAATTCTTTTAGCTTTGAGTGAACTTTGTTGAGACAAAGGCCAATTCTGGTTCTAGATTTCACAGCTAGATAATGGAAGAAAACAAAGGGCTATTGTATGACTGTGGCTTGTAGTCACATAATTAGTATGCTAAGACCTGTTCTTGAAGCCATAATGGCAGTTAACTTTAGAACCCCTTTTTATAAAACCACATGATAGCTCCACAAAGTTGAATTTCTTCTAGACACATGAAAAAAAAAATCTAGGAAGTATGTGAGAAAATTTGAGTAGAAATAGGTTGCCCCATGAATCCCTGTGGAAACCTTAATGAACCATTCACCACCCTTCAGGAAGAATACCTGTGGAAACCTTCACACAGTATTCACTACCACTGTTTGTCACATTACAATATGTAATCCATAAGGAAGGTGTGATTACACATGGATCCATGGTTTAGATGCAAAATGGCATTAGAAGTAATTTCACCCAGAATGACTTTCAGAAATGGGATGGAACTAGAGCTGGCAAACTTTGGCCTGCTCAGGTGGACTGCCTGTTTTTGCAAACATTTTTTATTACAATGCAGCTGCATCCATATATTTACCCATTGCCCATGGCTGCTTTTGTACTACAGTAGCAGAGTTCAGTAGTTGCAACAGTGTTCACATGGCCCAGAAGCATAAAGCATTTACTAACTGATCCTTTCAGAAGAAAGCTGTGACCCTTGGTCTAGACTAGAGATTTCTGACTGAAGCAGAAGAGAATAGACTTGTCTGTGTGCCCCAGGATTGGGAGATCTGGGAGTAATTTGTGTTGAAATGACTGGTTCTCACCAAAGACCCCAAGTTTTATGGACTAGGACAGACACCTGCAGATCTAACTGCTTTATCTCTTGTCCAAACCTGGTCAGGCACAGTTTTGGCCCGAGATGTTCCACATAAAAGAGCCATGGAATCACTAATCCCTGGAATAATGTAGCTCAGACAGTTGTATGTTTGGTTTGTTTGTTGAGAACACTAATTTTGCTCCAGGTGAATAACCATTAATGCAGAGAAAAAAAAGAATCTCATGGTAAAATAAGTTTGGGACATGTGGTCATGTTGATTAAATAAAGCTAAACTAGTTCTATATGCCATAAATTTTTAATCCTTAGTAGGCTGAAATGCTTTGTGAATTTACAAAAAGAGGAAAGAGGTTAAGACGTATTCAACACTTTCCTCACAGTATTCATAAAACTTAAATTTCTTAGGTATGTACTTTGAGAATTCGAAGTGAAAGAAAGAATACAGACCTGTTTGGTACTCCCTTATCATAGGGTCTTTACATATATTGTTTCTTCTTGGAACATTCTCCCTGGGCCCCACTCCACCACTACTACACACAATTTCCTTTTTAGCTCCAATTAATTATCAAGTTTTAGGTCCACACTCAATTCTGCCATGGCTGTCACCAAATTATGTCAGCTCACCTATAACTCACACCCTTATCATGGATATATTTTTTAATTTATTTGGATGATGATTTTATTAATGGCTGTCTTGCTCAGCAGACTCTCAGTTTCATGGAGATCACCACCAAATTCCTGTCACTCAAAACAGTGCCCAATAGCATGTGGTAAAACATTCAATAAACATCGACTGAATGCATGAATAGGTCTATAACATGCATTGGGCAACACAGTGCCGCAGTTACAGTCTCCATTGGAAGCCTGAGGACTTACTTCATTAAAAGCTGACTGACAAAAGATGATTCTGATAAATTAAAATCTCCAAATTCTGAGTCTTTCACAGCCAGGAAGGGATTTTTTTTGTGTGTGTGTGACCATAAAGCTACTCACTTTGAGTACAGGCTTACTGAAAGCAAGATAAAGAACTCTAATTAATTGATCCAAGCTCTCATGTAAGGAACCCATGACTTCTCTGCTGTAAGTGTCTGGGGCAGACAGCCATGATGGAGAGAGCATATTTATGCATCCTTAGAATGAGAGGCACTATAAAGTCTCCAGAATTTTGAATAAAGAACACAGTCCCTGAGGGATCACTCTCCTTCTAAGAAACAACTCCTGCTATGTTGATGAGCTTCCATGTGTCCTAAAACTAGACTGAGATATGTATTATGTGTATTTAAGGTACCTATAAAATATTTTTGTGAAAATGCCTAAGATCCACAGGTTTTAAACTTGGGAAAGCAGTCTCAGATGGAGAAATCTATTGTAAAGCCGTGAGTATTAACACAATTGCCCAGGAAGGCACAAGAAAATAAAATAGTAATAATAACAATAATAAAAGTAGAAGAACAACTCTAGAGAAGGTGACTTTGGGGGCAGGTGACAGGAAAGAAGATCAAATCCAAAAAGATCCAAAATAAATAAATACAATTAGATATTAATGTTTGTTAAAGCTAGCTGGTGAAAACACAGATGTCTGTTACATTATTTCTTACACATTTAGTTTGTTTCAAATATTCCAAAGCAATTTTTAAAAGCCCTGAGGAGTAACCAGAAAGACAGGAAGTAAAGGAGGAGGACACTACTTACTTGAATCCAGAGAAGGGTGGCATTTCATGTAGGCTGAGTTAATAGTGAAATGGAGGGGTCGAGCAAGATAAAGATTGAAAACTGTCAGTTGTTTTGTCAGTTGAAAGATTATTGTGACCTTACTGAGAACAGCTTCAGAAGGCACATGGGGCAGATGACAAATATTATTTGGTATAAGAGTAAAAAGAAGATGAAACAAGCTGACAACTAAAAAGTGAAGCTGTTCATTAACCCACCTACCAATGCATAGGTCAGCAGTCAAATGACATAATCAGGATTTAGGTCTTTTCATCTTTCTATTTTGTTATATCCTCATCATTTTGGATTTTGCCCTCAGGCTTGCCCCTTCATACGCCAAAATGGTTGCAGCAACTTCAGGCATTTAGTCCTCAAACAACAGTATCCAGAAACAGAAAAAAGGTGGGGGAGCAGAATCAGGGAGAGATGTTTTCATGCATATTTATTTTTGAAATGAGGAAACTTTTCTTAGTATTACTCAGGAAACTTCCCCTCACTCTTATTGGCCAAAATAGTATCATATGCCAAAGCCTAGACTAATCATCAGCAAGGTGGTCGGTGAGACTACAACACATATCAAGACTGCACTCCCTGAGACTACAGATGGGCACCTTCTTGGAAAAGAAGACAGCAAAAGATGAGCACCTGATAAAATGTGTGCTCTGTTATGCTTGCAAGAAGCTAGAGAGTGATTGTAAGGAAGGGAGAAGTTGAGTTAAGTAGTTAAGGGTGTTTGCCACAGTCTATCATGGAAATATCTAGCAGAGAGAGGTTGAGGTGCAGCAGGGAGAGAAGAGAAGGGCTGGCTGCAGGTCCCTGGTTAAGGAGAGGTGGAGCAAGGATGGCAGAACCAGGACACGGTTAAAGAGATCAGTCTTGGACACAGGGAAGTCCCAGTGCACTAAGAAGGGAGGAGGTTAGACAGAAAAGAGGAAAGTGAGGACAAAGGTCAGATACAGGTAACTTTTAGGAGTCAAGATGAGTTTGTTACAGGTGGAAATCAGCAAATAAAACGTGTAAACACCACGAGCTGCAGGTTGCCAGAGCTTGATGGGAGCACTGGGGAGAGTCCAGGCCTCACACAACTTGTAATTTCCAAACAATTAATGAGAGAGATAATTAACTCTAGATGGATTTGAAATAGACTTGACTGAATTAAATAGGATTATGGAAATATGAGATAAGAAAAGCATCTTCTGTGTCAATTTGGCCTTAAAAATATTTATAGCTACATATTTATTTACATCCTACTAATACATAAAAATTTGCATGCTTATCAACATAACATACGTTGTTAAATGGGGAAAAAAAAACTTCACATAGAGCCTGTCATACAGTAGATTCTCAATAAATGTCCATTTCTGATTTGCATCCTACTTCTATACTGGGTCCATTAAAAAGTCTAATCATATCCAACCCAATTTATATACCTCCCCAGATTTGCCTGGCTCCATCTGTCTCCTGAGCACTTGATGGCTTGCTCTGAGGAGAGCCCCAGACAGCTGGTTCCACTTTACCTGCTTGTGGACTGGGCTCAGGCATATCTTTCCCTAGTGTTCTCATAGCCGGTAGGAACATGCAAACCCTCTACTGGCCTGACATTCAGTCTCAGATGAAGTGCAATATCCAAAGTTCTAGAATGAGGCCTCCCCATTGTCTACTAGGAGGGGCTGGATAACACCACTAGAAGGGAGGGGGTCTTAAACATTCATAGCTCCTCAGAGTGTCTCAAAAGTGGGACTTGAGCTACAATAGCTCAGAGTGATAATCAGCTGGGTTATATGGTTGAATGTGGACCAGTGAGAAAAGAACAGAAGGATCTGGGAGATAATTTATTCTCATTTTGCACATCACCCACTGACTCTTCTCAAACACATGGTGGTTCCCTACAGCCTGTCCTTGAAAGGGCCCTCAGATTAATCAACCAGCAATCTGTGAAGCTGTTGCCATCTTGGTAATACAGAATGTTATATTTGCTTTCCTCCTTTTCTATCTTACTCCCCTTTTCTGTCTCTTCATGCTGTTCTGAGGTTTCATACTAACCCTGCCACTCCCTTATATGGTTAACAAGTGAGCTTTCCTCCTCAGGCTCTGTTTTCCAGGGAACCCCAGTGAAGCCTCAACAAACAGCTGGATTGCTGACCAATTCAGCATCTACATTAGGAGTATGAAACAATAAGGCCGTTTGTCAATTTGCAAACGTGCAACTCCAATTGATGAAAACTGCTCAAATAGCCCTTGAGCCCTCAAAAGAATACTGCAAACTTAAAAGGAATAATATAATCATTTCAAAACTGATTATGAAATATACCTGGCAAAGGTCTGGCACAAACCAGGCACTCAGTAAATATTTCTTAGGTGTACTCTTCATAGATTTCTACCCAATTTCAGGAAGAACAAGAGACAACATGGAGATAAATAAAATATTTTTGTCAGTTATTTTGAGCATGTGCACAGTGAGGAACCTAATCCTCAATGAACTATAAGACATGTTTCTGTGTTCAGTACTAGATCACATGTTGGGGAACGGGTATGGCAATTAGACTATGAGTCTATGGATAGAGCCCAAACCTCAGACAGTAGCCTAATCCAGCTTGGGTGTGAAGTAGCACAAGCTGCTGGAGAGCAGCAGCGAGCCAGACCATAGGTGGCTGCTGTTAGTTCAAAGGCAGGTGTGCCAAGGACAAGAAGCTGCCATGTAATCCAGGACTTGTCAATTCTCAGACAAGTCATCCATAAGTCCATCCTGCAGCCTGTGGTTGAATTGTGAATATATACTTCAGACTGTATGTGTGTTATGTTGTACTTAATCCTACCAAGTGTGGAGCTAAAGCCTCAGTGTTGTAACAAATGTCATACACAGAATCATCTCTAGTTTCAGTACGAAGGTGAGATGTGTGTACAATTCTAATTTACTCTAGAATTCTCAAAATGCAAGTTATTTGCATACAATTTCTAATACTTCACAATGGATAACAATAAAGTATATTTTCCTCAAACTGCTTTAATTACAAAATAACTAACGAGACCAATTCTAAACCTTTATAAAGGTTGAAACTTGAAAAATATCCTAAATGAAATCTACCTCTAATAATGTGGTTATTCATTTAAAACAACAGTTTAAACACATCTAATTGCTGATAGCATTTTTTCCAAAAAGCTGGTGAATAATAATTTAATGTTATGTTATTCTAAATAATAATCCCATGTGTTATACTCATTTTGCAAAAAAGGAGGCTTAGTCTTACAAAGTATAATATTTTTTGCCTCAAGTCATAGAACATTAGATGTTGAGCTAAGATTTTTATACCTGTACAACTATTGTTACCCCTATAACATACTCTGAGCAAAGAAGGATACTAAGTTTCAATATGTCCAATTTTAATTCATTTACTCATCAAATATTTATTTAGCACTTTCTACCTTTGAGTATTTCTCTGATACATATCATCACATGATGACATATTTCATACTCTGAAATCTGTACCATTAGCCTGGGCATTAAGAAGAGCAGGTGTTACTATTAATATTGTACCTTCTTATTCAGCACTTAATATGTGTTATTTAATGTAATACTCATAAATTAGACAATTTAACCTTCAAAATAAAATTACCTTATATTAATTTGAACCATGGCTCTCAGAATTCAAGCCTCTGATTTCATTCATGACCTATTTTATAGTGGAGAAAATTAGAGCTCAAAAAAAGGTATCATTTTTTGTAAATCAAAACTTGAAAGAGTAAAGAATCAAACCCAAATCTTGTAGCTTCAGAACTTAATATTCAATTTTTAAATGTTAGATTTTTAAATCCCTCAAATGTAGTACTAAAGACCAAATAATAAACAGTAGTAAAGAAAATAAAAAAGCATTGCTATGATAAATACATGTAAATAATTATAATATTTTACTGCAGTTGAATAGATGAAGACACCACTATATTCTTTGTACATGAACTTCATTATTGAAAAGCTGATTCAGAATGGGGAAAGACATTTTAGCATGCTCTCATTTTCTTGTTTTACTATTTCAGCCATAGTTCATTCATACCATAATCAAGGTCACAAACAACTTTTTCTAATAATGTATTCATTCAGATATTTTCAAAAAAAGAAATCGTAATATACAAAAATTCTGAAAATGAGAAGATTAATATCACTCTCTTTCTTTGCTTTCATTCCAAAGTTTAAAGAGCTCAGAGTCACTTGCAAAATGGAAACCAATTGCTTAAAATTTTGATGCCATCTGAAAGAGATTCAAAGAAGGTGCTAGGATTCAAAGCCTTCCTTTGAAGTAAAAAAAAAAACCAAAAACATACAAACAAAAAAAAAACCCTTGAGAAGATTGGTTTTGTCTTGCATTAGTGATCTTTCTTAAAAGTCACTAACATCTAATTCTCTTTTCAGTCTAGCATGTAAATGTGTGCTGCATACAGTTCAGAACCATATCATGTGCAAACCCTCTTGCAGGGACTTTACCAAATAGTGTCAATTACATTTGTGGGAGGGGAAAAAAACTTTGTAAACAAAAAGAAATTGAAGATAATACCAAAAGTAGGATTATTTGAAAGTTATTGAGAAAGAAGTACCTCCTGATCTACTGAGCATATTAATGAGGTGCTTCTTTGACTTTGTTCTTTTGGTGAAGAATTGGTATAGCTATTCCATTTTAATCTGCTAGCCCCTTAAAGTTAAATGTTGTATTTACCGAAATATTTTCAAGGTCTACTATTTCAAATTGTCCTGAAACCTCCTCTTATAGCTCATGCTTAGTATAACTTATAAACCCTGAATACAACATGTAAACTCCATTTTAATCTGACCCTTGTCTTCCTACCCTGTCTCACCCTTCACCACTCCTGTCTCCTTAAGTGTTTCCTTTCTACAACCTAAAGTTGTAACTGTTGTTTGCAGATAAGGAAATGCATCAGCTTTATTACCCCCTTGCTTGTATATATTTGCTCCTCGTGTTTGTCCCTACACTCCTCCTTCCCTGGCCAATTCTGACTCCTACTGCACAAAGGATGAGTTGCCTTTCTGAATGCCTTTATAGTAAGTACTCTTTGCATATTTCCATCTATGCTTCAGCCACTGTGCTGACCAGTTTACGTGCATTATCGTATTTAATCTTCTGAACAACTCTAGGCGGTTGGTACTGTTATTATCTCAATTTTTCAGACTTAGTAACTAAGTACGTTTTCAAAGGACTCACAAGTATTAAGTATGAGATATAAAATTCAAACCCAGGTCAGACTGACTCTAGATCCTTTGCTCTTAACAAGTATCTTATTCCTAAATGTCATCATAATGTGTTGTGATGCTGGCTGAAAATTCACTGCCCTCATCTTGAACATGATCATTCAACATATGTTCAATAAGATGTGCTCATTAGCACATTATGGAGAAAACTTTTCAAACACCTTGCTACAAAAAAAAAAAAAAAAAAAAAAAAAAAAAAAAAAAAAAAAAACCAAAAAGACAAAAAAATTAAATTAAAATACACAAAAATTTTTTTTTTATTTTAATATAATTTTTTTTGTATTTTGTTTTTTTTTTTTTTTTTTTTTTTTTTTTATTTTTTTTTTTTTTTGTAGCAAGGTGTTTGAAAAG